>VZTM01034315.1:94008-113100 GCA_013400555.1 Jacana jacana | reverse complement strand
GGGGGGGGGGGGGGGACGACGACCATCACCTCCTCATCCCAGGAAGGGGCGGGGGTGGGGGTGGTGACCTTGTCCCCTTGCCCCCCCATCCCCCTCGGGGGACAGCAAGCCGTGTCACCCCGGACCCCAAATACTGCCGGTCCCTTATCACGGCCATTTATTGACATTGGAAGGTATCCCCGCGCCCTCCGCCGCCCCATCCGCACGGATTTCGGTTGGCCATTGCTATTTTTAGCCCAAAGGTTTATAAATACATATATAAATAAATAAATGACATTAAATGCCGTGTCCGTCCCCCCCCCCACCGAACTGCACGAACACCCACCTTCCCCCCCACTTTGCCCCCCCNGCCGCCGCCGCCGGCCGCAGCCCCGGGGCAGCCGCGTAACGCCCGCTCCCGCGGAGCCGTCACCGCACCGTACCTTCACATTAAACAAATAAAAATAAAATTAAATAAAATTAAATTAAATTAATTAAATAAATAAATATTAAAAGCCGCGTGTGCGGCGGCGGCGGCGCTCCGCAGGTGCGCTGAGGCGCGGAACGGGGTGCGGAGCCCCGTCTCCGGGGCGGGAGGTGTCACAGGCCGCGGAAGAACGGGATCAGCGTCAACGCAGGCGGATGGGAAGTACGGGAGCCTTTATGGCTTCTCTTCTGCTGCTTTTCACGTTAAAAGATGCTCAGGCTCCCATTCTTCCCGAACTCCCCGAGTTTGCTTGCTAACAGAAATCACAGGGGGGTTAAAAAAATACACCCCATTCTCCCAGAGTTCAAGTGCTGCAATATGGATGTCTCCAAAGAATCACATGAGAGAAGGGATACAGGCGTCCCACAAACCAGTAGAGAAAGCAGCTTTGCAATACTCAAAGTGCTGGAAGAAACCCTTAAAATGCAGAGCAGGCTGCAGCCTGGTGAAACAGTGAAACAAAAGTCAGTCTCCAGGATATGGACAAAACAAACTTTATTTTTCCTTTTTCTTTTTTTTTTTTTTTGGTAACAGACTAAGTAGAAATGAAATGTATCTTCCTCGATTCCAGGCTGGAACTGAAACCAAGCAGAAGCCTCAATACCACATGATATTTCCCCTCCCCCTGCACTATTTTTGCACTGTCCAGGAGGGATCCTTATAAACCCTGCTCTGCCCTCACCTTTGCAAGGACACGGGAGCTGCGGCACATCCCTTCTGCCATGTGCACGACCTGTTGGCACCAGCACTGGTTGTGGTGCCCCATCTGGGGAGGTGCCACTGCCACCTCAGGCTCTGTGGAGAGCAGTCTGTAATGGGGCACAGGGAGATTTGCAAAGCGATGCTGAAAACGTGGATCACACGAATGCTGTTTCATTTCATTAGGAAATAGGCTCCCAGTTCCCCTCAAATGCTTTGAATATTGCAATAAAAAGCAATATTCAAAAAAACAGTCATTACAGGAGAAGCGGCTGCTGGTGCAAAAGGTACACAATTATGGTATAAAATGTGGCTTTAGCCAAACTACAGTTTTCTGGTGCTGCAATTTAAGCAAGATACAGAAAGAGACAGCAGAGCCCTCCTTGACCAGGCAGCTGGAAGGTCTTTGCACCATCCCCTGCTGCAGTGGAAGAAGAGTGGAGGAGATTGCTTTGGGCTGTACTCCCTACTGCTGGCTGGAGACCAAGTACCACATAAATGACCTCCTGAGGTCAGTGAACTCTTGGGAGAAAGACCAAAATCTACAGTTACTCATGAGACCAAAGGATCATTTTGTCAGCTGGAAAGAGCCCAAGTGCCAGAGCAGCTTGACACACTTCTTTTTCGCCAAGCCTGTTCCTGCTCCAGAGTTCGTGGTGGTGGCATAAAGCTATTGCCCTGGCATCACAGAAGCATTGCCCTTAGATGGGGCCCCAGATTGCTCCTTCACAGCTCCCAGCTACCAGAGCAGGAGAGAAATACATATCAAATAGCCCTGAAAAAATGAGTTTTCATTCCTTTCTCCCTAGGACTCCCCTCCTCATCAAAGCATGCACAGAATCTGGTGTTAAACATCAGCCCAAGTTAATACTGTTTTTTCCTAATGCCACAGATAGCACCATCAGCACGTCCATAAACGCAGCTCTGTGCACTGTGGTGGGAGATGGGTGTCTCCGTGTACCATTCCTGGCACAATGAAGCAAGGGAAACATCACAAAAAAGGGAGTGAAAGCCTTTGCCCACCTGTTTATACACAGAGAAGTCAGACCACAATCACAGGAGCTTATCCAGATGCAACGCCAAGGAGGGACCTCTGCAACTGGTGGCAGGAGGTTGTGTTGCTCCCACCTGCTGTGAGACAGCCCCCAGGTTTGGAAGTCAGGCTCCAGACCCTATAAAAACACACAGACCATCCTTTATACGGTACCCTTCACTTAGTGGGGAGGCAGGGGGGTGGCAGGTGACCACCACGCATTTCTCCCAGTGACGACACAGCTGGAGCCTCAGCAGTCACAGGGAGACCCCACTATCTCCATCATAGCCAGCATCTCTCATTGCAGGAGGGAACACAGAGAGCCTCTTTCCACATGCATGTAAGATATGTCTAGTGTTCGTATCACTCAGCCCTGCAGCCTTTCTGGTGGTTGTACTCTAAAAATCTAGTGGTGTGACCTAAATATACTCAATCTGTGTCAATAAAGCACTTGAGCATAATCACCTTTATGACAGCTTAGCACACTTACACCGGGCAATTGCATTGCTCTAAGTTCACCCCTGCAAGTTAAACATGGCAAAGTCAAGGCCAAATGAAGCAGCATGCTCGTTCAAGGCCAGGAGAAGATCTGAGGCAAAGATCAGAGGTCAGGCTGCCACAGAGCTGTGCCAGCTGAAGGCTTCTGCCCTCCAGCGCTCTGCTATTGCTTCTCCTCCTATGGCCCCACCAGCTCTGCAGCTCTGCCGGCTGCAGGGATCACATGAGTGCTCCTTAATCCCCATCAGACAAAGCTGGCCAAGCTAGGCAAAGCGCCCATGAAGCCAACAAAAGCTGTGAGGTGCTTCTTCAGGTTCACACAGGGCGGAGGTGACAGTCTCCAGCTGGTGATCACAGCCAACTGGAAAGCAAAGTGTCCACCAGGGCAGGTGGGTGCAGCAAGGCTGGAGCAAACCACCGCACATTCCCCTCCCCGAAACATGGGTCATGGAAAAGCACAGCAGAAAACTGCTGAGAATGTGTAACTATAACAGTAATTACACCTTCCCTCATCCAGGGATTAATCTTGTTTCAGGTTAATTCTGGAACTGCCCAAAAACCTAAGTTTTCTCAGATGCTCAGAAGAAAGGGCTAGGTCGTTGTAGAAGCCATCATTTCACATCAGTCTGCCCATAAAGGCATCAAGATGAGCATACGTATCTTGTCCTCACTTGACCTTCTTGGACATTATCTTGGAACTATTCCCCTCTGAAGGTTAGAAACCACCTAATTTCCATCCTGAATGTATTCATAGCTTTGTACATCCATTTGCTCCACAGTAGATGTGACACAGCCAGCTCTTCTCCTCACCCTTACGCGTACCTCCCTGCTGTATTTACCAATATCAAGTTCATTCCATGATAGAAGAAGAATGATTCAAGGCAATGGTGCTTATCATAATTTATTTCTACTCCCCGCTCTTTTTAATTTCAGTACTTGTATTGATCTAAAGAAAATGCATTCCTGTCCCCAGACATTGACCTGTGATTTTGATGGGGATGAAGCTCTAAAAGTCAAGAGAGGGTGACAATAATAGAGGAGAAGCAAAGTCTGGAAACTTTCTGAAGCTACTGGAAAGCACTGCCTTCGGTGTGCTCAGAGTGATGAATATAAGACAAAAGTAGGGAAGGAAAAGGTTTTAGGTTTCTTATACACTCATGTATATAAGAAATATCCTCATCCGGAGTTGTGGGAGCAGATTATATCATGATCATTGGCAGTTCCACTCCCCAGAATTTATGTAATTTCTAATAGTCCAGCCTTGGACTAGGCTGGGTTTCCAACAGTAAACGGCATCTCTACATGAGAGCTGCAACCTAGCTTTCAAATAACAGACTTTTTATTTTGTATAAATGTGATGGACAGGAGTGGAAAAGAGAGAATATAACCTTTTTTTTTACTTAGATTCCTGCCTGTCCATTTCTTCACATGATTATCCATAAACATAGGCTGGTGCCTCCCTCAGTGCCTATTTCGAGTGTAAAGAAAGACAATGGGTAAAGGAAACAAAGATGATACATTCAGTGACACAGCTGTGTTAATGAAGCTGGGCTCAGTTTTGCTAGGGCCCCAATACTACATGATGCATCCTTCTCTGCAAGCCTGTAGGGAAGAGGTTTGGCAAATAAATGGGAGTACGCTCCAAGGAGTGGGAGATTTCTTAAGGCTGTAAAGGGGCAGCCTTTGCAGGGGTGCAGGGGTGACTCCAGAGCAGAGATAGAGGATATGCAGGATTGATATGAAGCACAGAAATGACAGAGTTGTCACTGATGGCCCAACAAAGGGAGCATGCTCCATATATTTGCCAAGTTTGTGGATTTAAAGAAAAAAAAAAAAGACATTTTAAAGTGACGCCATTCTGCAGCAAGACTGAACAAGTAGGGCAGAGAGGTGCAAAAACTCCATGTAGAGTATTTAAGATGACACTAGCTTGAATGTGATTTATGAAACAAGAAAGCAGTGGAATAAAGTGAAACCAAATGTCTGCATTTGTGGTGGACTGATGAGACAGCAAGTAAAACCAGCGATGAACATACTTGAGTTTGAGGAAGAGTGAATGAAAATGTGAGCTCAAGGTTTAGCATCAATAGCAAAAAAAAACAAATATTTTGAGAGAAAGAAGAAAGAACTCGAGAGAGAGGCAGCACCGTTCGGCTCAGCCAGATTTCACATGGAGGCCCCTGAGAAAGGGCCTGATGGAGTCCTTAGGGAGGAGTCAATTTTGTTTGCTCTGTGTGAAGGGCAAAAAATCGGGACAGAAGTTACAAGCCTGGGAGAAGAAGCGGAAAGTGGTGCTGTCATCAGATGAGGTAAGAGTCATAGTTCTGGTCACTGGAGACAGCACAAGCCTGATGAAGCTAGTGGGGCATCACGGGTATGTACACCAGGAAATGCTCAACTTGAAGATACCTAGGTATGGGGATGCAGACGTACAGGGTTCATTGATTTAGGTTCCTTGGGCCCTATGAAGAGAGGAGGAGACCAGGAGAGCACCCGGCAGTGCCCACATGAGAACTGCATGTCTCAACAGCACCAGAAGACACACAAAGCAGGTAAAATGCCACCAGCCTCCAGAGAAAAGTCTTGTGTCTGCTTCCCCCTTTCTGAAGTACTTGGCTCCTGGGAAAACCCTGCCCTTCTCACACAAAGATCCTGTTACTAAATCGCAAAGAGGAAACTGTTTAACTTGTCGGTTATTCCTTGGCACCTGTGATTGTGTTAGACATTATAAACAGGTCGGACCAGCCAAGCTGGCAAAAACCACTGCAGTATCCCCAGGGTCCTTCCCTTTTTGTTTACAATCTTTTTTAGCCTTTACACTAATCTCTCCATCTATAACAAATATACAACATTCATGTGAGTGATTTCAAGGGAGAGTGAAGTGTCCACACGACCCTGAAAAGTCATGATGGGTGTGTGGACACAGCCAAGCCACAACTTGTGCTCAAGGGCAATGCACGAGGCTCCTGCAGCAGGATGGGAACAGGAGATGTGAAACCTCCCCTGGACCTGGTGTCCCTCTCCTCTCAAGTCCAGTTCCTGTCTGTGCACTCACCTTTAGAGTTTCACCTTCTTGTATGCAGATGTGCCCTACATTCCCCGTGTGGATGCAACTGTGGGGCAGGCATTGGGGCTGGGTTCTTTGGGGACTCAGCAGGGCTGGTTTGTGGCTGCAGGGCTAGCACCTTCCTCAAAGGCAGCTGGAAGACTTGTGCTCTTTTTTAGCACACCTAGTGACGGTGGCACCACTACCCATGTTTCACATAACGACCCAGCACCTCTCTAAGAAGTGGGAGACCTGGTTCAACACCCTCCTTTGCATCTCTTTGCTGCCTGGAGAGTGGCTGCACCCTGGGTGCAGTGAGCCACCTCAGCCTTTGTCTTGTGCCAGCCCCTTTCTTCCCACCTCACATGTCAGAGGTAAAGGTGTCCACTGGAGCAGGATGCTGTCCTAGGATTTGGAAGCCCATTTCATAGCCATGACGGTGCTACTCCTACATTATAAAGCACAAGATTCCCTCTGGGATGGGAATGTGATATAGCTAAACTGGTTAACAGCCCCTAAATAAACTCCACAGGCACTGGAGAAAAGATCTAAGGAGGGAGGGGGAAATATCTGGTGTGGACATCTGTCATAAGGTGCTCACCAGTTCACCAGTTTAGTCCCAGAGAGTGTCCCATTTAAGCCCTTACTTCATGATGGACACCTGTGTAGCTGGTATCCTTGCTGTACCAAGAAGAGATCCAAACAATTACATGTTCCAGGCAAAAATTGAAATCAGAGCAGCCACAGTACTCACAAAAGCAGATAAGCACCAGGCTGTGCCCCTTTCCCATCAAAAATGAGGATAATTAATCTTGCATTGTGCCATGGAAGCAGAAGAAATGGAAACAGTTCATAAGCAGTAGTGATCAATGAAGTCTTATAATGCCCCTAAGATGCATATATATGCTATATCCAAGTACACAGATATGTAAACTGAGGTGCAGATATGTAAAATATCTCACTTGTGGCCAAACAGAGAGAGCACATTGAGTTCTGGGTGGTGTAACTGGGAGGCACTGGAGTCCTGACTCCCAGTCTCCCATTCTCAGCGTTGGGTGAGAGACGGGGCTGGCTAAGTGAGTGGCATAACCAAAGCTGACATCTCCTCAGTATCATGATTCACAACCCTTAATCGCTGTTAAACAAATCAAAAATGAAATTACACGTAAAGAGATGGGAACTACAGAGCCTAAAAAATGCAAACATGTTCTTCCCCATCAAATCTAATTAGATTTGCCAAAATCAGTGTGCATTGATCTGTGATTCAAACAGTATGCTGATAACAAATTTTCATGATAGACATGGTTATGAAGCTACTTGCCTAGACTATGAATTAGCCCCTTCAGCAGAAGCTCTCAGCACATTTTCTCAGCGCGCTCTTCTGCAGACAGCTTTTAATCCCCAAATCAACAGGCAATCCCATTGTTTAAGGTTTGCCAGGCTCTCTGCTGAGCGCCCCAGCAGAGAAGCGAGGCAGGCAGCATATTCATGTTGACTATCAATCTGCCTGAAAATCAACACACCATTTTTAGCCACCCGTCTGAGCGAACCGTTGTATGTGCTGGGAAAAGACCTTCCCACTACTTATTTTGTTGTCAGGCTGCACAGCTTCACCTCGGTGATGGTGGGCAGAGAAAGCTTGCGTTATATGAAAAGCATCACATAAATAGATGCAGCAGCAAACCAGCGCCACACAGGTGCTGCATGCTGTTACTTGTCTACCTGCCAGTGTCCAGTCTGTGCCCACAGGATTTTGGGATGTTATTTTTTCCCTCGTCACAGCGAAGTCACACCGATCTGTTTGGCTGGTTTGCTTAGAGCCAAATGATCCCGGTAGGTACAAGTGAACCGAAGTGAGAAAATTAAGGCAGAGCAGGTGAGTTTTAAAGAGGTCAAAGCAAGTCCTTGAAGTGCCAGGAGAGACTGAAGGACAGGATTTTCCATTTGTGCTCAGTTTCAGCTGAGCTTTGCATCCGCTGACATCTGAGAGCTTCTGAAAATGTGCCTCTCCTGAGCGGCAGAGCGCATCAGAGTTTAAAGTTACCCAGAAAAAAATGGCAGAGGGCAGGCAGTGCACTTGTATCTGTCTGTACCACAGATTTATCCTTTCTCTGATATTTTTGCATCCAGAAATCGTTACTGCTTCAGGAGAGGAAAACCACAGCAGGTTTTTTGCCTGACATTTAAAAACGGTAACCATCCCCAACCATGGTTGGAGGCAATGGGACCTAAAAATGCTCAGCACCTCTGAAAATTGACATACTCTGTGTTAAATCACGTGTAACAGCAAGACTCGTCCTGCAAAGTGGTCACAACCAGGATGTTGATCACTGACTATGGGTTGCTCAGGGAGATTGTGGAGTCTCCATCCTTGAAGATAAGTTGGAAGCCATGATCATGTCAAAAGGTCATGGCCCTGGGCAGCCTCCTCGAGGTGGCCTTGTTTGAGCAGGAGGGTTGGACCTCCTGAGGTCCCTTCCAACCTCAACCTATCTGTGATTCTGTAAGGGAAAAGAAAGGGCATGAGGATATCGAGCACGCCAGATATTTCACCATGGCCCACTGTCAGCAGGAGGGACCTCAATGTGAAGATAAATCACCATGTTTGCTGTGGGGGCCAAAGGGCTGGTTCACATATAGCACAGTGGAAACCATGGCGCAACTCCACAGCCTATCTTGCCTTCAGCATTTTCATGAGCTTCTTATCCCAAGATCTATACTTTTAAAAAACTGATGAGTTACAGTGATGCAGTATTGACATAGTCATTCTAATATTATTTTTTTTTCCACCTAGGAAGAAATTACACCAGAATAAGCATTTTCATCCAAGTGATATGGAATGGACTGGAGGTCAGTGGGGGGTCCTGGTACAAAGTCCTGCCACACTGCACCCTGGCACCTGGGATTCTCTAGCCCTGACCTGGCTGCATTGCCTGTCCTCTTCACTGAGTCTTTGCTTCACACTGGCTGAGCCACAGGCATGCTTAAGCCAAGGAGAAGAGAGAACAACTTGCCTGTACTTAGGTGGTACCATTAAGATTAACTGCAAGGAAGGTAGCAGCATGGTATTTTTGTGTGGTTAGGAAAAAAAAAAAAGAAAAAAAAAAGGAAGAAGGCATCATCTGAGCTCATTTCATAAACCAAAGTAAATGGAACAGCACATTAGTGTAGATTATATACTTTTAACCTATTCTGTCCGCTGCAAACTATGGGTTACCGTGTTTTCCCACCCACACCAGAATTGTCCACCCGAGGCGAGCAGAGACAATGCTGGTCCTGAAATTAGTTAAAACTGGAATAGGCTGCAAAACTTCATGAAATCCTGTCTGCCCTTCATTTTTAAAATGGGTTTGGCTGAACCGGTTTTCAAACTGGCTGGAGAGCCAGGACGGGCCAGCAGGATCACCTCGAGAGGCAGGCGGTGGAACTTTGGCTCCTCATGCCTAGGCTGATGAGAGCAGTTGTCCCCTCTACCAGGGAGGGTGGAGCGCCTTCCTTGATAAAAGGCTGAGCTCAGCAGACATTAAAGGAAGGTTGTTAGTAAAGATCAAAAGGTAGGAATGGGTGATAGAGCTTCAACATTTGCAAAGTTACCCAAGCCTTCCAGTGAGAATGAAGAGATAGATGCTGTGATGCTAAATGAATGGGGCAATCTAGATAATGATATCAGAATTAAATTAATTAAGAGAAGATTAAAGAAAGATTGCAAAATTAAGGTTGTAATCCCGGCCCTGCTGGAGTCAGTAAGTGCTTTGTGGTTTGTGTGGTACTTCGTGAAGAGGCCGAGATTTTGCTCCCAATGCATACCAAGACAAAGGAAGGTATGAACTGAAAGCTAATTTACACAGAGCCAATTAAATTAGGGAATAAATAAGTTGTGGTGGCCTCATAGTAACAAAATCGAAACCAGGCATGGCTGGAGCATCCAGCAGGATAAATATGACTCATATCAATGTCATCACTGATCTGCACACTGTGGGGTGTTCATGATGGCTTCAGACGGGCTGTGGCAGGATGGACTATACCAGATTTGCTGTAATGCCTGGCAGAACAAACTTTTCTATTCAAAGGTCTTTATACAGATTTGAACCAGCAAAATGAGTTCACATTGGATCAGCCCTTTGTGTTGTGTGGACACGGTGTGTCTGTTCCAGGAGCCAGCACTCTTGGTGGGATTTATTGTTCTGCTGGTAGGATTTACTGTTCCTCCAAGCATACTCCCCAAGAGGCAGCAACAGGCACATTTAGAGAGGGACCTCATGAAAACATAAACTGACCTTAAAATCTTCTATCAGGTAGCATTCCCACACGGCAGTATATGACATTATTGTGAATTTGGCCACTGATTTCAAGAAAAGGGAGTTTGAGAATAAATTAGAGGGATGGGGGAACCAGTGCAATCAGGTAACACAGTGCAGCTGCACAGACCTCTATGGCCATCACCTTGCTGCCCAGATATTTGGCTCCAGCTGCTAAGCAGGTCATAAATATCTGGTTATTATTTTGGCCCCTGGGGCCCTATTAATGCTTTCTCAATTTGTGTTCACTGTTTTGGGTGACACACTCAGGTCTCTGTTTCAGGGCAGCATGATGACATGAATGGGGAAAGGGTGGATTCATTTTAATCAGGTACCAAAAATCGAATTTCAAGTGAAGATACAGATACTGATTAGTATTTTTTGCCCTTATAAAAGATGGGGAAATGCTGCATTGTTCCATAAAGGCAGGAGATTTTTTTTTCTCTCTTTCACAAATGCAAAAGAAGCAAAGCATTTTTTGGTAAGAATCCAATTTTACAGGGTGGGAATAATATGTTACATAGTTGAATCACTTTGATGTCAGTTTTATTTTTGCAATCACTTCATAAGATATTCATATAGCCTTTTACATTCCCTGAAAGTGTAGAAGTCTAGGCACAATACAATATTATCTTACTCTTTACCATAATGATGAATGATAATGAGAACACATAATAAGATTTTACTTGTGCCCAAAGAAAAATCTGAGAGGAATTTTGCAGATCAAATTAATATTATAAACCAGTACAATTTATCAAAATAATAAGGCTTTTCTTCTCTGAATCCATTGCAAATAACAATGTCTGCAGCCAATACATGATGAACTATTAGAGTTTGACGAACTGTTTTTGTAAAATCTCCATCTATGAAAAACACTTGGTCGATGGAAGTAAAAAAAAGGTTATATTCTCCCTTTTCCACTCCTGTCCATCACATTTATACAAAATAAAAAGTCTGTTATTTGAAAGCTAGGTTGCAGCTCTCATGTAGAGATGCTGTTTACTGTTGGAAACCCAGCCTAGTCCAAGGCTCGAGTATCTATGTTCAGGTTCCTCAGAAACTAACGAATACTTGATTTCTCTCTGAAATTTGTATGAGTATGGAACATGGATTATAGCATAATGCTTGAAATCGACCTTGTTACATTCTTTTAATGTAGATTCTAGTTACTGCTCTATTCCTGCATTTAACTGTAGCCTAAAAGTAAATTCATAAAGTGTGGCATAGGGAAAAAAAACTGTTAGAATCTGGGAACAGAAAGGTCATCTTTGGTGTCTGATCCAGCATGTTCACTACATTTTAATTTGGTTCTAGATAGGTCAACACTCGCCTTCCTAAAGCACTTCTGCTGGAAAGCCTTTTCTGGTAGCAGGCACTACTGGGTAGGTTTTCTATCTTGGGACACATATGATGCAAATAAACCCAAATTATTTAAGGACTGACTGTAGTGCAGTCAAATGAAAACCCAAAGAAACAGCATTGCCTGTATCAGCCTGAATAAACCTTAATAAATAACATAAATCAGACTGAATAAATCTGGAAGTTGAGCAATGTAGGGTCCGCCCAGTGCAGACCCCACTTTTCTGCAGGGGAGGGAGGGAAAGGAGGGATACTTTCATACCACAGGGAAGCGTGCAAACATTTCATTCACATGTGCTGTATCTACACAGTTGCAGAGATGATCTCTCTTCCCCGAATTCGTGAGTAATGCAGCACGGCCTTGGTCACAAGCCAAAAAAGGCGTTTGACAGACAGTCAGCCAGGCACTAGATCACAGGAACTACCTGCACCGAAAGGCTTTGTTTGGTCCTGCTGTCATCACGGAGCAGATTAATGGGAGAGAAAGGAGTGGAAAGAAGCTCTCACTCTGGCAGCTGCATCCCTTGGAGCAGTCCCTCACACACTTGGAAGAGAAATGTGCTTGGGAAAGGGGAGCGCTGTGGTGGGACTGCAACTTGCAGAGATACGGGGGATGGGGTGGCTGGAGGAGGTGACTGTGGGAGCAGGACTTTGCATGCCATCTTGCACTTCAGCCTGCAGAATTTATTGGGGTTTGCCTACTCATAGTAGTTGCATATAAAGCATAATTCCTGTAATTTTTAATATTTTTTTGTTTCCTCCTGCTATTTCTGTCCTCTTTCATCATGGATAAATTAGCATGAAGGAAGCTGATGGAGCTAATTAGTTCCAACCAGTGTTAATTTCTTTGCTTGGAACTATTTGTTACCCAGTCAGATTGCTCCATTTGCAGCTTATATTTTAAAACCTCTACATTAATAGCACCTAATCTTTTTTTTTTTTTCTCTTTTTGATCCTATAGGGAAAACATAATTCCACATAATCGGGACATAGAAGCTTGCAATGGAAATTACACATGGTTATAAGCCTTGAATGGAAATGTATTTAACAAAACAGTAGCCATGGCAAGACCTGTAGAGGAACATGGATGAAGGGTGAGTTTAGCAACAAAATGCAATCACCATAATACATAATGTCAAGAACTAACCCACCTACCTGCTTTCTCCCAGGCTTGTGTAGAACAAGAAACAGTGCCACATTTCCTACATTAAGCTGGAAACTGCAGTGCTTGTGTGTGTAAGATACTTTGCTATCAAAGTCAAAGTCAGCCAAAGTCATGCAGCTCCACTCTTAGCCAATGACTTCTCCCTTGTATCTCGTGGCTTCAAGCACTGGTGGTGACTTCAAGCAAGGTTTGCTCCGTAACTACAAATATTAAATAGTTCTGTCAAGTGGTGGATAAAATATTTTCATATGCCTTAATATTAAGCACCTTTATTACCAGAAAAACTAACTTATTTCCTAGGAAGATCTAGTCTGGACACAGAGACAAGGTGCTTGGCCTCTGTAGAGATGTGAAAGAATACCCTGTCATATAGTCAAGAATGGATTAAGAGGTGGTACTGTCACTGCCTGGGCAGTGTCTCACCCAACCCTGTTCCCACCTGGATGTGTGGTTGCCACAGCTCTTTCATGATACGTGTTACTCACACCACTGAGCCCACTGCCTTCAGCAAGGTGCTCCAAATTCTTGCACCCTCCCTTTGCTTAAGATCTCTGAAGAAGGTGAATGGCAGAACTAGGAAAAAACCAAAACAAACCAACCAACTAAACAAACAAATATGCCACAAAGCCCCCTTTGACCCTAGCTGTTATTCTGAATATTGGATAGTGTTCTCACTGTTGCCTGTCCCCACTGACTCCACAATTAACATCTGGGATGAGTAAATGTCATAAAGGCAGGTGAAACCTGATGAACATCAAACATTTTGTAGTAGAAATGAAATCCAGTTTCTGTGGCTCAACTGTCTCATTTCTTGATAATTTTTTATAGGCAGGTTTAGGTGTCATCTGCATGGAAACCACAAGGGGAAACTAGGGGTTAGTTTTCAGTCAGCGAAAGCTTTTTTTTTTCAGTCAGCAAAAGCTCCTGTAGATGTCCTTTTAAAATGAGGAAATAGCAAACCTGAAAACTTGGAAATAAATCCTGAGCCTCTTCCCAAACTGTCTCCTTGTGGAGATAGTTTGGATATGAATAGGATCCCCTATCCGTTCAGGTTTGTGTTTGGGATTTTTTTGGTGATAAGTCATTTGCAGATGACTCTAACACAGTCCAATCAAAGCCAAATTAAAAAAAAAACAACAAAACAACAAACAGCGTATTAGAAGATGGTTCATCTCTGTAGATGAAACAACCACCTCTACCTTCCGTTTTGAATAAATTCATATGTTAGCTGAAGTGGCCTGACTTTTACAGTAATTTTATTCCTCTTAACTGAAATTCTTTTAATACAGCTCTGATGAAATGTTTCTTGTCTCTCAACTGCCTGCAATGCTTGCAAAGCGCTACAGGAGCAAGAGTGGTTATGGCAGGGGCAAGCAAATTGATTTCTTCATATGCAGTGATAAACTTTTCAAAGGCATCCTCCACTGGCATGAGTGTTTCCCTAGAAGAAACATGCAATTTTGACAGGCTCAAATGGGAGCTGAATGAAGCCAAAACCACAGGTGCTTTTGTATATGCCAGTGCTCCCCTGGCATATGCTGTATTAATATGATGAAGTCATTCAGGTTATTGGTTGGCTGGACAGACAGAATTTATACGTACAAAAAAAAAAGTGAAGCTGGAACCTTAAAAATCAGTATTATTAAATGAGAACAGTGAGAGTATACGATAAGGGCAATTTTATGTGCATCATTATGGTGTGTTTCTAGTTTCTTTTGATACCATATTTTGCCTCATGTTTTTTCAGGGAGGGAAGTGGCTTGAAATCTCCTGTAAAAGTAAAAAAGCAGAGAGATGAAGCTAAAAATACTCCTTGTATTTCAAATAGTGTTTTAGTACAGCTGTTTGGCAAGCAATTGTAAATACTGACTGTTTTATTTCACGGCTCGAAGCCTTTTTTTATAAGCTTATCTCCTTTATTGCTCCAAAACGGCAGCAAACCCCGACACTTCCCTATCCACATATAATGCATTACTAACTGAATCCAGCCCGGATACTTGAGTGGGATTTCTGTGTCTTCCGAACATCCTGGCCTCTCATGTGGAATCGGAAAGTGGAAGCCACCTTCCTCTTTATTGTAGTGGCAGTTTAATGACCAGGAGAAGCTTTTCACTCCTGCACCCACCAGCTGTGTTAAATTTATTTATGTTTTACTACATTGCTTTGGTACTTCATACTCCCTCAGCAAAGTAAGAAATGTCATAAATATTAAGCATGATCCCATAAAATCAGACTCCTTTGGAGTAGCAATTTGGGATCACGTTCATGAGCTGGTGTACTCTTCCAGGAGGAAAGCAGCAAGTGGAACTGATGTTCAATTAAAAGGTGAGCGTAAGTTAAGTAATTGCAAGTACCCTATACATCAAAAGACCAAGGACTTTCTGCAAATAGAAGAAAAACCCAAAACTGTTCTCCAAATGATTTCATAAGCTGACAAATAAGGAAAGGTTTATTAATCAGTGTGACCTAACCTCATTTAACAGGAAGAGAGGTTTCTTTCTGCATGAAAGTGAGACCCAAAGGTGACACTTTTTTCATAGTTTGTGGATGAATCTACCTATTGGTTTGTTTCAGAGAATGGGGATGCAGTTAGAAATTCTTGAATAACAACTTCTTTCTGTTCCTGAAGAATATGTAAGATAGAATCCATGCCGAAAAGTGAGTGAAATTTGTGGTATTTTAAAATAAGTTTCCCTGTCTAATAAAAGGTAAAACTTTTTCTGTTATTTAGAGCTGTAAGATGACCTGATTTACAGTTCAGATAAAATTAACAGTTTCATTTCACATCACTCTTTTTCCTGAATCACACACTGAAAAAAGCAACTGCAGACCACTTCTATAAACCCAGTTACAAGTGGGTGGTGCAGAAAAAAGCCTTACTTTCTCCTGGTTTTCTAACAGAATGTTTTGGGTTGGTTGTTTGGTTTGGGTTTTTTTTTTCCTCCAAGAAATCTTCAGCCCAGAACCAGCACATCATCAAATGGGATGTAGACACTCTCTCTTCTGCTGCGAGTCCCAAGTGCAAAATTGTTAGAATGGCTACCCAAGGCTTTGCAGGACAGAGACCTTTGGCATGTACCCTGTCCCTAAAACTACCTCCACTCACCCACCCCATGGACACCCTCACTCAACATTTCTTCTTCCCACTCCAAACTCAAAAGTAGTAGAAAACCTGAACCCTCATCCCAGTTTGGTTACTGGCACTGGTGTTATCTGGCAGTTGGAAGCCAAGCAAATATGTATTTAATGGGAATTATGAAAATCAAAAAGTAAAAGGTTTGACTTTTTGAAAAAGCACCTTCTTCCCCAGCATCAAAGGGTTCATTGATATCTTGCTCAAGCTCTGACTAAAGTGGAGTGGGTAAAAGGACTGGAGAAAAAGACCAAATCTAATCTTAGGAACTACGTCAAGCGAGTACTGTATTGCTCATCTGAAGCTCATCATAAGACAACTCCTGAATGCAAATACAATTTAACATGTCTGGCAAATGTTAGGAATCTGTCTCAGCATATTCTCCAAGTGAGAAATAGCTTTTTTTTTTTCCCCTTTGCGCATCCTCAAACTTGTATTCCTTGAAATCCCAGTAACTACTCACATTAATCAAGTGTTAAGGTGTTTGACCAGGAAGATTGGCTCTGCTGATTTCAGCACTTAAAGAGGGAAACCTCTCTGTTGCTTTAACCACTTCAACACTCACCATCTCAGTTTATTTTCTTATCCCATTTAACTTCTCAAAATCAAACAGGAAGCAATTAAGGTGAGCCTACTACAAAGCAGCCCTCAGAATGCATAGCTGAGTCCCTAACACAGAATGAAGGTCATGTCCCAAAAATGTAATTATATGTGTTTGAAAAGAAGCTGGAGCCCAATACAGCAGTGTGACTGGTGTAAAGACACACCACCTCAACTTTACTTTCAGCAGGCAGATAACCATGGCCAAGACAGACATCACTACCATCCCCCCTTCAGAGGCAGAGGTGACAACACTGGTTGAACCAATGAAGCACATTAAATCAAAGATTTTATCTACTTGGAAGTAACAGAAGAGAGGAAAGAAGAAACTCAAGTCCTTACTAAGGTGCAAAACTACCATAATCTCTTCTCCCCTTTGACTTTTGTCAGGTCACTGCCCAATGACAGGGAAAGGGAAGTGACAGAAGTAAGCATCTAAATGACAACAGTAAGAGACAAAGCAAAGTCTTTACACAGGATTTAGCTAATTATATTTTGGGCAAATATTTATTTCTCTAAAAACAAAATAAAAATCATTTTTAAAAGAAAAAATGTATTTAAATAAAAAACAAAATTGTGAAATGTTATGGCACAGAAGTTGAAGACAAGTATAAATCCAGTTGCCACAACTGTTGCGTATTAATGTTGCACATTTTTCTATAAAGACTTTATTAAAGTTATTTACATGGCAATAAGATGTGTAAATATATACAGCAATCTGGGGACAACTTTTATTTGGGATTCTCATATGAAAAAAAATGCCTTAAATACAAAATTTTAAAAGAAAAAAAGTTGAAGAGTTCATCCCCAGCATGAAGAATGTCCCGTCATCCCTTATGCCCAAAGTATCAATTATGAGGCAGTTTTGAGGTTCTGGCCAAACCCTTGGGAGATTCAGCCAAGGTTGTGTAGTCTCAAGTTAAATCGCACAGCATGCAGTTGCAATAGTTCCATACTCGGTGGACTGGTGTAGTTCATGAATGATATTAGAAACATTAATATTTTATCATCGTTTCAGTCTAGTTTGAGCAATTCTAAACAATGCCCAAGAGTTTTTATGCACAAGAGTTCCTTAGCTGCTCAAGTTTGTGTTTCAACTGTTCTCTCCTCCGCCTCAACTGCTCTTTCTCTGCAATCAGTCTATGTTCGTCCGACTGGATGGAAAGAACATACTCCGTTGCTTTTTTCAGGATAACAACCTTGGGCGCTTTCTCATTGTTGGCCACCTCAGGTATCTGGTCACGCAAGGCAAAGAAACTCAGCTTCAGCTCATTTCTTCTCTGGCGCTCCAAGACATTGTGCGTTCGCCTCTTGTCGTTCTCTTCTGAGTCTGACGTGCGGGGACTTGAGCATTTTCGGTTATTGCTGATCTGTTTGAGAACTCTCCCACTGTCCAACTTTAGCCTTTTTGCAGCTGGGTATTCAACCTTGGTGGAGGGAGGAGCGGCGTAATTGTGCTGATGGATGTTGACGTGACACCGCTTGAGAACCAGCGGGCTGTGGTGGGGCTTACTGTGCTCTTCTGACGTGTCTGTGCTGGACTCGGTGCTGGATTCGGATTCATTTGCTTCAGCTAATGTAACGACATCAATTTCCTCATCTTCCTCTTGTTCTTCTTCTGCAAGTAGGGAAAAAAAAAAAATTATAAACTGATCTCTGCAAATACTCTCAGCACTGCTGTATTTATAAGGCAAGGCTACCCTGAGCTGCATAGCAAGGATAAAACCTTCTTAAAAGTCCACTTGATGCTGCTGGACTCCTTTCCCTGAGAGCCTTTCCTTTAAGGAAGCACAGTGGGACACACAGACCTTGCTCCAAAGCCCGGCTCCCTGATTTCAAAAGTTGCAAAGATCTTGCGTAATTCCGAAAAGCGCATGGAAGATAGCAGGAAAGTTTAACCTCGGTTGTCAGCAGTACAGCGCAATAAAGCTCCCAGACTCAAGCTGCCCTTAATTAAGGATTTAGAAGGCTTTGGCCACGCCTCAAAAGAAAGCTTACTTAACACACATGGGTATTCAGAGACATTTTCTGAATCTCTCTTGATCTGCTAATTTGCGGAAAATCCAGGGAGGGTGGGAGGAGAGGGGAGGGGGAAGAAAAAAAAGAAGGAAAGCTGTAGCACTTTGAGCCGAAACTCAAATTTATGAGGGAGCGGAACAGGCTGTCAAATACCTAAGGAAGCATTTCGAAAACTTTCCCAGCCTCATTCACTCCTCTGCAGTCACTTTCACTAGCACCTCCCCGACGGCCCATTCCCCCCGCGGCTCTCGGCCGGGAGTTAACTCCTTCCCGGCCCACGGGTGGCACCGGGAGCGACTTTCACCGCGCCGCAGAACGACTCTGACCCCGTTATGAAAGATTCTCCCTCCCCCCTCCTTCTCAGTACTTTTTCCCTTTCCTCCCTCCAACGCTGGAGGGAAAACTGGGCTGGTTTTCCAGGAAATAAATTCTCTGGGAGTCTATTCGTGCCTCGCTAACGTGGCATTTAAAAAAAGCCCATGAGGGGAGGGGAGGGGGAAAAGGGGGGGCACGCCAGCGGGTTTCCACACACACACACCCCTCCTCATCACGCGTGGGTCACACTCACCCGAGTCGCTACTGCTGGTGGTGGGCGGAGTGTCCTCACCCAGCAAGGACGCGGGGCTGGCGCCGGGGGGTCCTGCCCGCGGAGCCCGCTCGCTGAGCGGGTAGGGGAAGACCACCGAGGGGTCGATGCAGTCGGCGGCGGTAGCGCCCAGGTCGTGCAGGTAGAGGCCGGCGGAGGCTGTGGGGGAGGCGGCGAGGCCGGACGGCGG
>VZTM01034315.1:73533-91562 GCA_013400555.1 Jacana jacana | reverse complement strand
GGGGGGCCCCTGGGTGTGCTCCCCCCCACCCCGCCAAACGCTGCCGAGCCGCTGTCCCGTTCCCCGGGGGGATTGCTTTATTCTAGATGTATATTTACTTATTCTCCCCCCAGCTTTTTTTCTAAGCAGACGGCGAGCACAACCCCGGGGGGGAGCGATGCGGAGCCGCCCCGCGAGCGGGAAGACACCCTCCCCACACCCAGTCCTGTCCCCTCTTCTCTCCGTCCCCACCNTGGAGTATTTGCAAACATAAATCAGGGCCAGTTTTAGGCAGAAAGGGTGATAAAACAGCTAAGAGCTGCTGTATGGTTATGATGTAAATACTTCACCTACTGACATTTTCGGAATCAGATTTACCCTTGCTCAGAGATGGCTTAAAATACATGGTGCTATTTTTGAATAACATCACCCTGTGTCATTAGTAGACCTCGCTGCTGTGAATGGAAATAATGTGACTAAAGGCAGGCCTGAACTCAGCCAGAAAGGGGCAAGATCCAAATCAATCTAGTTACAAATAGTGTAAAATGTGGTGTGGGCACTTTTATCTATTTAAGAAGCATCAGAATACACAGGTACACAATAAATGTCCTCAAAATTGTAAAAGCCACTGAAGTTCAGCTGGGGCTGGTAACAGTAGAAATATTTTGAAATTACTCTAGTGTAGATAGGGTTGACAATTATAATCCCGTTCATGATGCAGTATAATCATAGGCAGAGCAATTAACTGTAGTATCACAGAGGATTATGACTTGAAGTGAGGAATAAGTAACATGAGCAGATGGACTCTTAAAATACCCTGTGTTCACATGAATGGAAAAACGGGAAAGGAGGATTGGAAGAAATGTGCTATTGAAGCAATACAGCCTTCAGAGGAAACAGTCTTTAAAATATTCAATAGGATTTCTTCAAGTCTTGTGCGGTCTTCAAGTTGCAAGCTCACTGTTTCTTGGGGAGCCAGCTCTGAGGTTCTTACATGGCAGTTTTAGTGTGGATGAAGAAAGGACATCTCACTCTGATTTCTTATGTCCAGCCCCAGCTGTAAAAGAGCACAGGCTAGGTATGAAATCAGTAAGTATAAATCTCCAGGAAAAAGGCCATTTTGACAAAATAGCTTTATAGGGGAAGAATAAATACCCAAGTATAACATTAAGGAGACAGCAGAGTCAACATGATTGTTTTGGCAAGAGGTGTTCAATGATAAATAGGAAGTGGGAGCAGGCTGAGACAGGAGCCTGGGTGGAATTTATGTGTGATGGCAGAGTGAGAACCTGTGTGAAGCAGAAACGAAAGCAAAACCTGAGAGAAGTGGAGATGGAAAAAGCCATCACACCTCTCTGCGTCTGGAAACCCCTGAGACAACTCGCAATGTGCCTGTGCCACCTACTGTACATTGCATTTTCAGGAGACATCTGCACTTTCTTTTTCAGTGAACAATAAGCCTCCAAGTTGGAGGGTCATGATGAACTCTTGGCTATCTTCTGAAATTTCTGCTGAAATTTGCACTTGACCTCTCCACAGCTTTGCAGGTTGCTGATCTTTGACTGGTGGGAAATGGGAAAGCGCTAGCTAGATGTTAATTAGTCCTGGAAAGTCCTTGCTCAGTGTATGAGACACTTACCCAATGTGGTCCTTGCACTCAGAGCTGTTAAAGTAAGTTTAGCGTGCCTACGTGCATCCAATAGCACCCATGCAGGGAACCATGTCTCCACAGCTGCCCCATCCCCCAAAGGACCCCAGTCCAAAAAGCCCACACTACAGGGGCAAGAAGAATCGGATTTGCCTTATTACTATAAAACACAGAAAAGAAAGATGTTACTTTTTCATCTCTTTCAGCGGCTGTAATTTCTTTAACAATAGGAGGCGAGATGTGTGTAGGCAGAAGCTGACAATGTTTCCGCAAGCTGTAGAGCATTGACTAAATTAATAACATCTTCCTATCCCCCTCGTCCAGGCTCAGAAAGACTCATATGAAGCATTAAGAAATACCTTCTCAACGGACTTCCCCAGTGTGAAGAAGTGCAGACGTCTGGGAGGGCCACTGTACCATGGTGAAAAACAGAGACCGAAATACTCCTCCTGTCGAAGATGTAGAGGGACCAGCACCTCTGCAGTTTCCACCACTGCTAGTTCAGCGTAGCAGCCCTAGGCATGGGCTACAAGTCTTTAGAATGATAATAAAGCGTGCAGAAGAAAGCAGCAGGTTTTGTGGATGGTGTGTGGTCAATAAATATGAATGAGAGGATCATAACAGAGCCATAAAATAAAACATAATAGTGCTAGTTATAAACCAGAGGTAGTGTGTATCAAATACTAAACTCTCATCTGCTGTTGGAAGCCAAGGCTGTGCATCCTCACCTTGTGGATCTCTGTCTTCAGACGGTGATGTCACAGAGTCAGTGAAAGTGGCAGTGGGTATAATGTATTTGTTTTACTTTCCTGCGTGCTCTCACCTCTGTGCCCATGTGTGCTTGCAGCAAACATGACAGCTTCTTTCTCTGCACCATGATTCTCGTAATTTGCCAGCCTACTATGGAAAAATTCAGACCGTTTATTCCCAACAGGAAAAGGGAGATGCACAGAAGGAAACAGAAGAAAAGTAAATGAGGAGAGGGCCAGGGAACTAATGTTACGTTGACATTAAGTTACTCCACCAACACTGCAGTGAGTACCATGTCCCTCACAGAAACCCACTGGAATCCCAAAAATGTAAGTTTTGTAATCAAGAGAATTAGGACAGAGCCTGAATTGCTCCTTTGCTTGGGCTGCAAGCACCAACCTTCAACTCAAACCGAAGGAGATTTGAAATGATTCTGCCTAGGATCCACATTTAAGACTTTTTTTTAAATTATTTTTTATTTTTTCTTCATTTATTATTGTTTTTAGATGTTTGTGTTTTGTGTGTGGTTTTTTTTTTTCTTTTTGTGCTCTGACAGTGCATATGAAATCAAGCCTTCAGTGAAAAGAATAAAATCCTTTTCATTGGTTTTAGTCTTTCCATCGTGTTCAGCCTTTTCCTTTTTTTTTTTTTTTTTTTCTTCAGGGTAATATCCCCACAGCTGTTAATTTAACTTTGTTTACAGACAGTTTAACTTTGCAGTTCTTTCAAACCATCACAGTTAGTTGGGGATCAAATTTTAGTTTGTTTTCAAACAGGGCAGCCCTTGATGATTTTATTCTTAACTACATAAAATCAAACTGTTGAGGTGTATTTACAATTATTTTTAAATCTCAACCCCAGCTACATAGCTATTTTTGTTGTTTAAATACACTACCTGTAAACTATCTAAATCCCACTGAAACAACACAAAAAACAGGAGGAGAGTTTGAATCAGCCCTTCCTGCACAAATTAACACCTTTTGGCATTGATAACTGGGAGGGACAGAGATAACACCAGTAGTTTTGGCATTCTTTGATAGAGGAGAGTTTTGTCCAGCTGTGGATTAAGGGTGAATTACAGGAAATCTGCACTGATTTAAGTGTGTGATAAATGAGAAGATCTCCAAGACTCTTGTGAAAGATAAACAGTTATTTTTGAAACTCTGGGTAATTTCAATTTATCTTCAAAAAGAAAAAGAGCTGTTTCAGAACAAATAGCCCCCAAAGGTCGCTCATGCATCCCCATGGCCTCTGCATTCTCTGAATTTTATGCTGCAATTATCAGATTGTCAAGATGTCCCAGCTCTGCTTGATTAAGTCTTCTTTAAAGTATTAAGGCTATTTGCAACTACTTAATGATTCTTGCAGGTACCAACACTGTCAAGACTTTCTTTAATTTTAAAAGCCTTGATCTTTAGAACTAAGATGGGATCAGAGCCTCTCCCATTGAGTTGCTCCAGCCCTTCAACATTGGCAGACAAGAGTTTCTGAATGATGCTTCCAGTTCTGTACCCAGCACAGGCCTTGATATCACATGTGATACAGCAACGATGAGTCTTTCTGCCTACCCATGCATGTGGTATACCTATTCCATATGCCAAGTGTAGAGAGTCCCCCTCTGCTCGGTGTGATGCCAAGGGGATCTGCAGATGCACCCAGTGGGAAAGTTCTCCTGAGCACCATCACAGCTCCAATGGAGGGAAGGAATGGAAATTAGTAGGCAGGTTTCTTATTATTGTTCAATACAAATAAACAGCCTCTTCTCTAGCAACTTCCTTGCAGCTTCAGTATGAACACAGAGGAGCATGAAGCTCACAGTAGTTCTTAGGGCATGTCCTGTGGAGGCAGAGCTTCGGAAATATCTGAGTGTATCAGATATTATCTGGAGGAAGGAATGCGTCAGCTGACAACGAGGCTGGAAACTATTGAAACTATTGTCAGCTGGGCCATTATTATAATTATCTCTTGTCTCTTCGAGAATTAATATCCAACAATCTTGTCCTGTCTACAAACAGGTGAGAGTATACAGCCCTTCCAGGAATATTGCAGCTGGTTGCAAAAGAGCTACTTTAAAGATGAGGCATCTGATTGCTACCAAATTAACAGGTACAGCCACAGGAAAACATTCTGGGAAAGAAAGTAGCTCTGCAGAGGGAGGATCTCTAAAAAAGTAGAAATGTACAGGCTTTGGAAAACATTGGAGACTGAAGGTGTTACTGGTCTTGTTGCAGATTTTAGGTGGTTGTGTTTGATTTTTTGGGGAGGTGAACGGATGTATGCAATCTATACACCTGAACCATTGCAAAGTCCAGGGTTTTGGTTCAAGCTGCTAGCAAAGATCATCTGGACTCCCTTGTCTGGCTCTGTGCTGAGCATGCTCAAGGGTGCTCATGGGTTTTGCTTGTCTTGTGAGGCAGGTGAAATGATGGTGTTCTTGTCATCGACCCTTATATTAATCTTGGAGCTCCTGTTTGGTCACGTTGGAAGGAGGAAGATGAGCGTGTAGCAGGGAGTTTGAAGGTATTTAAAGGAAACATTTCTGACTTGAGGTATCTGTCCTCCACAGTTTTCTGCTGTCAAGTCATGTCTTCTCGGAGCTGATTTATGGAAGAGAACAGTCACATTTTAAAATTATGTTGGTGAGCTGGGAATGGGAGCAGTTGGCCTCCACAGCCAAGGACTGTGCTTCATCAGTGCTACCCTGATGAAGTTAACTTTCCAGCCACACTCAACTGAAATGATACTGATGCCAGCACTGAGAAATACGTACCAACAACTGAGCATGTTTGTTTCCTGCTCAAGTTAGTGTGATGCTGACACCTTTCTCATGGGTAGTTCTCTGCGCAAAGCCTTTCAGAGTAGCTGCTCACAGCACAGAGCCTGTCAGTGCAGAGGATAAACTGAGTCCTAAAAAGGCATCAGATGGTTTCTAACACTTCACACCTAAAAACTTTTCCATTCATTCATCTGTAGCAATCTCCTAATAAAGTCACATGGCTGATAACCTTAACCCTCTCTAGCTTTATTATGCTGTGCAGTTAATTCTGAATGGATTTGGGCCTGTGTAGCCAGGTAGACCAAAAGTGAAAGCATTGTCACGGTTAGATCAGGGCTTGCACTTGCCAAAGTTTTTGGGTCCTAATTGTCTCAGGTCAGGCACCCAGAAGGAAAAGGTAGCACTGAGAAGGGGCGCTTAAGCCATCAGTGATGGCTTCTGTCTGCAGGCTACATTCATGCACTGCTGCAGCCTCTGTGTTCCTCTAAGCTCTTTGACTGTTTTAGCATCATTTTTGCTACTTTCGATGTAGTTTAGTTTACCAGCAATCAGAACAAATTCAGAACTATTTAACAGTCCTCAGACCAGATGTCATGGGGAGATGAAGCATTCTTATCTGTGGCTGTTGCTGCATTTTGAAATGAGCATGAGAAGCAAATACATCCATGAACATTTGCTGCCAGTATGGATTTAAAAGCAAAATGCAGTCAGAAAGGCTACCAAAAACCTACTTCACTTGGTTGATAACTCAATTTGTTGATAAGAAAGAGGGAGTGTTTTGTCTCTCTGTATCAGATAAGGGACTTATCATTCCCTGCACTGTTGATGATGAACATGTTCATCTGGCAGATAGTGGCAATAAAGCTGCATCTCCCCTTTGCACTGCAAGACATATGCTGCATCAAATGAAATTAAGGGAAATGGATTTAAAACACTTCTTGGTAAATGCTTTTTAAACCAATTTATAATTAACCTGTGGAACCTCCTGCTGCATTTTATTAGAAAGGGAAATACCATGCTCGAAAATGGATGTTTTATGCAAACAGTAATGTGGAGATATTACAAGTGTAAAAAGAGAGAAAGGACATTGTTGTTATGGACTGGGATTGCCTAATTTAAGAGGTGGGCTGTAATTGATGGTGTAGGGTTGTGTTTTCTTCCACACTATCCTAATGTAGGTTGTTGCTAGATACAGATGTCTTTCTGGCCTGGTTGGCATTTTATTCATATCGTGCAAACAGACTCACACAATGTGGGGGCCCACCTTTGCCAGCAGAGCAAGCATGTTTGGCAGGGAGGAACCTTCTCTCACAGCTGTTTTCTGGGATGTTTAAAGCACAGATTGATCCTATAGTGTAGAAAGAGCCTAAATGGACATGTGCTTCTGTCCGTGTTTTGTTGCCCAGGCTGGGGAGATCTCAGCAAGATATCGGGGTGCTTTGCAGTGCTCTCCAGACTAACCAACTTGGGTCTGCCTGCAGAGCCAGACTGTCAATACAGGATCCCAGCATGGGTGCAGAGCCACATGAATGCCATTTACTTTCACTGCTGAGGGTGGCATGGACAGAGAGTTTGGATCTCTTGGTACTCACCAGTGCAAATCAATGCAGTGGGTTCTACCCACACATCTGCATTGATCCGCTCCTCAAGATTAAGTCTAAGCTCAGGAAGCTTGCGTGCTAGTCCAGGCATTGACCTTGTAGGAGCAATGCTGTTTCACTGGGCCTGTTTCTCTTCGGCATGGTTAAGTTTGTGCATGGCAGAGACCAGGCTAAATCTTCAGATGCGGCTGTGCACTGTGCAATTCCTGGGGACTGCTGAGATCCAGTGGATCAAACCCAGTTACTGGGGAACTAGGGCCACAACTCCCTTTGTGAAAGCTCCAAAAATTGGTTGTGCCTTGCTACTAATTGGTCCCTCTGCAGAGTCTTATTTTTTTGTTTTCTTACTTCAGAAGACTCTTGGTGTTGCCAAATTCCAGTCCTTCCTCCTACTGACATTCAGACTATGTTCCTTTCTCAAACCGGGCTGGGTTACGGAAGGTTGCAATTATGCCTGCAGTGGCAAGAAAAGCTTTGATCAGAAATCAGCCTGACAAGGAGTGTGCTAAGGGATTAATGCAGAACTGACTTCATCAGCAGCTGAGAGCTCTGTGGAGGAGGAATTTAGGTGCTTCTTACAGCCTCAACAATGCAAAGCAGCCATCATCAACAAGGTGTTCCCCAGAGGATGCTAATCACTCTCCTCCCTCTTGATCAGCAGTTAAGAGTGTCTCTCTTCTTTCTACTTATCGCCTAGTCAGAGATGCCAGAGGTATTTCTTAGAAGATAAGAACATTATTTACACCCAGCTTTAGAAAGGAAAGAAGAGGTTGTCAGTGAACTACAACCATTATTGTTACTGTTATCATTTGTATTGCAAAGGCACTTAACCATGCTCAGACCCCATCTGGCAGGGCCAATATGTTTTGCTGACCATATTGCCAGCCTTCGCTCTGAAAGGGCTTGTGAGATGTGCAACAGGGATGGGGGAGGAAGGTGTAGAGGACCAAAGTATATGGTCCAACACTGCATCAGGAGTAGAGCAAGGGAATCTGGGAAGCGCCATCTTTTCTCTAACCTGTCATGGCCTGTGTGTTTGGAAAGCAGGGAGCGTCTCTGCTTCCTATTCACTTTTCTTAGGACTTATCTGCAGTTGCAAATCACAGTGCCTAAAGATCTAGGGTAACCCTCCTGTGCCAGTGTAGCTCCAGTCTAGTTCTAACATAGGTGCACTCTCTTGTAAGCATTAAAGGAAAGGGTGATGAGAGGTGGATTTTGCTTTCGGTGAGAACAGAAACAAAAATTTAGAAAATATAGCTTTAGGGACGTGTATCTCTGTGCATTACTAAGAACTCCACATTCTTTGCTTCGGTGTTTTTTTTTTTTTTTTTTTTTGTTTTGCTTTGTTTTTTTTTAATGGATCACCGCAAAAATCATATGAGTTAAGTGCTGAGACTACTGAATGCTTCAGAATATCAAGTTCTACCTACACACCTGATGAGATAGTTTAGATAGTGTGTATGCCAGCCCCCACAAACAATGTGCTAATATCTGCAGCTATTGCATTGTTAGTGCTCTGATATTTAACCAGAAAGTATCTCTGCCTTCAGCCTATGTTTTTCTCTGCTTCCTTCGTTATTCTCCTCCCTCAAACAGAGACTGATCTTCGATGATATTAGCCAATAGGTATGTGCGTTGTGGAATTTTGTCATATTTCTAATTGGAAGGTCAGCCTTACATCCTTACATTTACATGCTGGGTCATTATTTCCTGCACTGCTGGCAACGTGAGAGTTGTATACAACTCCTTCAGAGTCCCAGAAGCTGCTGTCTACTAAACACTGAGTAGATGGTGTTCTCAAGGAGTCCAAAAAAGGAAAATCTCCTGGATTATTTTCACATGAAGATTCCCAGCTGCTCTTAGCTTTTCTGGACTTGGAAAATTGGAGAACCTGTTTGTAGGTCCCTCAATTAAAATGATACAGCATGAATGTAGGTGTGTTACATGCCTCCAATGTTATGATCAAGACAGATACTGACCAGCTTTAAACCAGCAGACCTCAGTACCTGCAGTCCTATGGCAGCTCAGAGCTTAGACAAAATTCCCTTACCTGGCTTTGCCCATACAGGTTTTACAGCCTCTTCTGAGATCAGCAGTTGGTGGTGGAGGGCCTGTACCATAAGCTGGGTAGCTCTGAGATGCCTCAGATATGTCAGTGCATCACTGCATTACGGTTTTGCGCAAAAGGTACAGTATAGACCTACCCCTGCTGCCAAATGGGCTGGTACTGCTGAAAACTGAAAGGGAAGACCTGGGGAAAAAGAGGGGTGGCCATCAGCCTTAGTAGACAAGGTCAGGGCAACAGACATCATCTACCTTATGCACAGTGTTTGACACTGTCCTGCATGACATCCTGGTCTCAAAATTGGAAAATTGTGGATTTGATGGATGGACCACTCAACGGAACAGAAACTGGCTTGATGACTACACTCAAAGGGTTGTGGTCAATGGGTCAATGTCTAAGGGGTGGCCAGTGATAAGTTCCTCAGGGCTCGGTACTGGGACCAGTGTTGTTTAACATCTTTGTTGGAGACAAGGACGGTGGGATAGGGTGCACCCTCAGCAAGTTTGTTGATGACACCAAGCTGTGTGGTGTGGTTGACATGCTGAAGGGAAGGAATACCATCCAGAGGGTGCTGGAGCACCTCTACTATGAAGACCGGTTGAGAGAGTTAGGGTTGTTCAGCCTGGAGAAGAGAAGGCTCCAGGGAGACCTTATAGCAGCCTTCCAAAATCTGAAGGGAGCCTACAGGAGAGCTGGAGAGCGACTCTTTTTCAGGGAGTGTAGTGTTAGGACAAGGGGTAATGGTTTTAAATTGAAATAGGGGAGATTTAGAATAGGTACTAGAAAGAAATTCCTTACTGTGAGGGTGGTGAGGCACTGGAACAAGTTGTCCAGAGAAGTTGTGGATGTCCCTTCCCTGGAAGCGTTCAAGGCCAGGCTGGATGGGGCTTTGAGCAACCTGGTGTACTGGGAGATGTCCCTGTCCATGGCAAGGGGGTTGGAACTCGATGATCTTTAAAGTCCCTTCCAACTCTAACCATTCTATGATTAAATGATCTACAGATGTGTGCTGGTGTTTTGTCCAAGTAACTTCTGTCCCTGGCACAGTGCTGTCTCTGGTAGTTATCTGAAGCAGGGTCATTCCCTTGGCAGTGGTGACTGTTGTGTACAGGTTTCCCTATGTCATCAGGGGGGAATGGGGATTGGTGCTCATACAGTAGCCCTGGGAGAGGGCAGTGGTGGTGACATGTCCCTTCCAAATGCCTCAGGAACCTCAAGACCCTTTTACACCTTCATAACCACAGATGTCAATGAACACATGTGTCTCCCAAGCATAGCAGTGTGGAAGAGAGATGGCACCATGCAAGCAGACATGCTGAAAGCTCAGACCTCAGCTGGCCTCCTAGCCCCATGCTTCCAAGATGGGTCACCTGAAGAAGAGCAGAGGAGGTCATCTTGTGTACTGTGCCACCTCTCTTTGACCTTGCAGCTCTTTCAGAGCCTGTGGTAGCAGAAGAACTATCTTGCTGCAAACCTAGACTTATCTATCACACATGTACATGAAACTCAGAATAACTAGGTCATATATTCATTCCTAAACTAGCTACAGAGAGATTTAATGTTGTTTAACACATCCACGATCACTGCTCCCTTTTTGTTACATCATTTCCTGAAGGCAGACTTCGGTTGAGCTAGAAATGCTGTTAGTTTCTGAACAGCTTCAGTATCAGGACTAATATATCTATGACTGCTTGGTGGCTTAGAGTTGTGAAAGCAGGAGGAATATATCACAATGACTGTTTATTCAAGCAGAAGAGGGAATTCTGTGATGGGGAGCTGCTGCTGCACACTAGCTTCCAGGTGCTGAATGAGGAAGGGGTGACTCTTCACCAGGTTTTGGTGCTAGTTCAGCTCCTCTGAACATGAGAAAAACCCAGGTGCAAACTTTGTGGCTTAGTCCTATGTTAGTAAATTCCCAAACACTGATTAAGAACAGTGAATAAAGAGAGAAACACAGGTTAATATAGCATGCTGGTGTTTCCAGACTGCCTGCCAAATGAAAGCTTTGGAGGTGACATGTAAATAGAGGCCAGCAGCCTGCACACTAGTGAACTGGAGGGTTTGGGTTGGTGTAAATGTTGTTTCCTCTGGAGTGGAAATAAAAATAGGTTGCAGGGTGAAAGACTGTGGGCTAGATCAGTGTCCAAAGGAGAGTGGGAAGGCAAAAGTTTGGGACATGGAAATAGTTCCATGTTCTTCCTGAGGGCAAACTTTGGTAGCCCTCATTGGCTCAGGCAGCGTCTGCTGGGAATAAGATGGAAGTGTGGGTAGCTGGGAGCTCAGAGGGTTGCCTGAGGGTCCTTGTAAGCTCTACAAGGACAGTGATGTCATTGTGGGTCCCACCTGATGATCCCAGTCTTGATGAGGAGCTAAAGAGGGGTTCTTAAATTCCCAATCTCTGTGCTGGATTTCCACTCCCTGAGTAATCCCTTTTTTTAGAGCAAGCCCTGTAGGCAAGGCTGCATTCAATTTTCACCTACAATCTCCTGATACAGAGACCAAATAGGCAGCTGGAGAAGAGCTTTCACTCTGTAATGGGCCACTTGTATGATTCCTGCAGCCTGGGTGATGCAAAATTGACTTCAGCAAGTAGGGGAAAGATTTTTGCTCAGCAGTGACTCAAGAGCTCTGTGAGCTAAAAGCCAGTGGTTTTCCTCTTCAGTTCAGCAGGGCTGCCCTGTTACTAAGAAACCATAACATCACCTTCATGACACCAAACAGTATTGCTGGGCAATTACACTACGTGGGGTCTCTGATCTCCTCCATTCCTGTTTCTTCTGGATGCAGTATTCCTTGCAGTTTTTGGTGGTTTGACATCTTTCAGTGTAAGGTTGTAGGACAACAAAAAAATAAACTGAAAGAAGAGATTTTGAGGGAAGAGGAGAACACAATGCAATGTTACTATAAAAGAGGAAAGGAAAGCAATTCACTTAAGTGTAAAATATTTACAGTACAGCTGTTGGCTTGGAATTTTGTAACAAATTCCCGTTACAAACCAGGCTTCTTGAGGGGTTCGCTAAAACTCATAAGCCTCTGGGGCAGGCCTGTCATACTCTGTAAGTTTCTACAGTCTTCTTTTCAGCAACCCTGGTGCAATTTTCAGATTGTTGCAACACTTTCTGGTCCAAATGCAAAGTCCTCATGTCCCACTAAGTACCTGCTTGTCTCCTTTCTCTGCCTGTAGCTCCCACAGCATCGATATCTGAAATTGTGTTGCAGAGGCCGGAGAAGGGATTGTATAGGTTGCAAATAAACCAAATTGATTCTTTTAGCTCTCACCATAGGATATTTGGGGATTTTTTTTTCCTGTCCTACTTTCATGAGTTGAATCATAGAAATGTCTAGGTCAGAAGGGACTTCTAGAGGTCAGCTAACCCTCCCCAAACTTCTGCATATTGTGTTTCCACACAGGTGCTCCCATCTAGACTTTGGAGGGTGAGAGTTGAATTTTCTCAGAGTTTTGCAGCCCAAATTGTATTACCTCACCTCTATAGTTTCTTACATCTACCTCTAGGGGAACAGCATCAGATAGAGCTGGACACCAACTCTGATGGGTCAGAGTTATGTCCATGTTAGAGCTAGTACCATCAGTTTAAATTTGTTCTGAGGTCAGCATGTTCCCGTATCAATCTTTCCTTTATATTCCCTGCTATCTCTTCTTTCCTTCTCCCAAGCCACATGGATCCTGAAGGCTCTTCTAAGCATTTATGGTATCATAAATACATGTAATCATTAATATGAACAAAGTTAATGTGCTGCTTGGAGTATGTAGAAGTGAAGTGATGACTGTTTCCTTGCCTGATCAGATCTGGAACAAATGCAGCAGGGGCGCAATTTGAGATCAGGAGGAGACAAAGCACCATTGAGCTTAGGAATAGCCCCAACCTGATGTTGAGTCTCTGCAGGTAGACAAGGAAAACTAAGATTTGCATTGGTCCCACTTCCCCTACGCTGAGCAGAAGCAGGAATGGAAGCTATGGTAAAGTTTTTTTGACTGATTCCAGCCAAGAAAACAGACAAGGTCAGCAAGCTCTCGCTTGTAGTTTTGAGGGGAGGAGAACCCATCTGTCCATTTGCTTTGAGCTCTGTAGGCAGCCATCTGCCTTAATAACCGAGCTGTGAAAAGCACAATCTCTGCAGGATGAAAGCAGAAGCAGAGGAGGAGCTGGGACCTGCCTCTTGCACCCACAGCACTTCATAAAGGGTGGCTGTCTACACCAGGCTGGCGATGGGTGGCATCTGCGTGCCACCAGCACAGTTGTCCCAGTGCTGCTGGGACAATCCACAGAGGATTTTGGATTGTATTTGAGCCTGACCTCCACAGCAAACTGGCATTGAGCAAACAAGGGCAGCAGTTTGATAATTTCTGGTTAGCTTCAGGGGTAGGGAAAGTGTTTTTCACAGCAGAGGACCTGTGTTGTTCTTGGCTTGTTGAGCAGAAATATCCTTATGGCTGTGTTGTCACTAGCCTGCGTGACAAGGAGCGTGATTTGGGTTTCCCTGATAGGTATGACTGTAGTAGATATGTTATAAACATGGTGTCTCACAGGGATAACATGCAGACCTGGTGAACCCTGGGACACACAGGACTTATGTCTGATGTATACTTTCTGTACCTGAGTGCAAATCTCAGTAATTCCTGTAAAATTATTCAGTATCATGATTAAATCCTGTTCATTAGCTGGTCAGTCTTGAGGAAAACTTGCTGCAGTAAAATTTGCCTGTACTGATGTTTTTAATGTAGCATGCTCATTACTTATCACAGACCCGAGATGTTTTACAGTTCAACTGTGTTTGTATTAAAGCAATATTTGCAGTTTCCACACTAAGAACAGATGAGAATCTTTTAATCTAGAGTAAAACCTTAGGAAGACCACTGCTATTAATAGCTTACTCCAATTTTGCATGAAATGAGGAGATAAGCTGTAATGCAAGGTACAGGAATTCAACTTTTTTTTTTTTTTTATATGGTGCATTATACCATTACTATTAATACCAATGTATTAGACTGTGTAGTATAACTATAATTTATCTTAAGAATTTCACCCTTTCTTTTTTTTCCCAATAGAAATTGTAGTGTTTTGGATGAACCTAAATCCCTTCCCAAATGACAAATGAATCCAAGACAGAATAATAAGTTATGCCTATATAATTATATCCATTTGTGCTCTTGCCTTAAGTTACAGGGACAATGCTTTCCCAAGAAGGTTGCTTAATTTAGAAGAATTATTAACAACTATATCACTATTTATTTTTGGGTATTCACTGAAGAGAGTGTGTGAGTTGTGACGCATCAAATACAAAAAATAAATATTTTCCAGTTGTGGAAAAAATGAAAACCGATGAAATCTTGTGTCTCACACTGTTTGGGTGGTCCAAAAAGATTATACACTCTACATAAACCCCAAATTATATTTATACAAATTGCCACCTTCTAGTCTTTTCAACATGTGAATAAATAAAGTGAAAATCTGAGAAATGAGGGAAGGGACACTGAGATCATGTGACAGATGACAAAAGAGGGTGACAAGGCAGTGATTTGTGAGGGGTTGCTTTTGCAACCATGCTGGATTTCTTTCAGAAACCTTTCTCCTGGGGCTTCAGGACCCACTGAACATCTGGAGGTCATGCTCACACCTGCCAGCTTAGTTTGCTCTGCCCTGATGCCCGGGAGCACCAGCCTCATCCATGGGGAAAACACAGTGTGTGAACCTAAACTGCTGGAGCTCAACACTGCAATCCTTGTAGCGGAGGATCAGAGCCTGGAAAGTACAGGAGTGGTGTCATCAACACAGACAGGGAGGATGCTACATCAGCACATTCCTCCTACGCTCTGCTGGGGACTTCTGCAAGCACAACAGCATCTGCCAGGGCCTGAAGAAGGGGCACTGTGTCACAGCTTTTCTGGCAGAAATCCTTTGCACTGATGCTATTTATAGAAAAAAAAATGCACTTTTAGTACATTGACTTTTCCCATGGGGTGTGGTTTCCCTGTAGCATTGCAGTAGTTCCAGGAGTGCTTTATTTACTGCTGAAAAAGACTGATATTCCTGCAGGCTGGAGCACCATACACACAGCCCTTGTGCAGCTTCTACCTTATCACAAAAGAAGGTATTTGCGATATTACTTATTTTACCATTCCTGAGCAAATTAAACCACCTGAGCAGAAGCTGGTAGAGCTTTCTCCATGCTGAGTGCATCTGCCAGCAGAGATATCTCAACCCTGGATCATACCTCACCACACCTCCCTCCAGCATAGCTGTGGCTGAGCAGGTTTGCCGTGCAGGTTTCTAGCATATTGCTGTGTCACCAGTAAATGCCTGGATAATTTTTAACCTCACACAGGATTGGTTTATCAACTGCAGGTGGCCAAAATAATTATACACACTGCTCTCTATGAAAACTGGGTCAACAGGATAGTACTTCTTTTTATGTCCTGTCAGGCTTCTCTGATTTACACCTAGGGTCAGACTTCAGGGAGAAAGATGGTTGAGCTAATGTGAGCAGCCATCACATCTCTCCAGGGGATGCCACCTTTCTAATGCATTTGCTTCCCTCTAATTTTGCATCATAATGTTGGCTATGATACAATCATTGCTCTGGACAAAACAAGAAAGGAGAGCCCAGAGGAAAAAATATTGATATTTATTTAAAATGAAGTATGATAGATAAATGCTCACCTGCATTATGTCAGGGCATGAAGAAGCATGGAATTCCAGCACCACAGCTTTCCAGGTAGAGAACCTAAGGGCCATTGTGGTTACACTGGCAAAACTGCATGTTTTGGAGCATATCTTCCTTTGCCCATGGGATGTGGTTTTCCCATACCAGTCCAATATGCACTACGTATGAGTGTGCTACATCTAGGAAAGCCATAAAGTGACAGTGCTAGTTAGCTGGTGGGATTATGATAATTTCCACTGGGAGGTGGGGACCGTTTGCTTTGATTTTGGAGCACTGAAGCCTGAGAACCACAGTGATAGCTCAACAGTTGGCCAGACCTCAAAATCAGTGACTGCTGAAGAGGTGTAGGGAAGTGTCAGGAAAAATATGTCAGAGTATGTTTCTTTGTAATCTCCACCAACACGTGGTTGGCTTCTGCCTTCATGTTTTCCTTCCCTGTTGAGAGCAATGTTGGGTCCCGATAGGGATCTTGCACCTTTTGGATTCTGGCTAATTCCTCCACCTGACTGGCCATGTCTGTGCTGGCATACAAAGCAGGCCAGGGCCTGCTCTAGCCTGGAGGGCAAGAGGCATGGCATGGCTTGTGCTCAGGGAATTAAGCATTCCTTCTCATCAGAGCAGGGTAGTCTTCTCTATAAGGTCAACTGGAAGCCATCCCTGTGGCTGTACTTCATTTTCAGTGTTTTTCTGGTGGTGACTGATGATGAGATGGGATCTGTAGATCTAAGGTTTTAACCCTTAGAGTATCCATCTACTGGAGGTCAGTGGCCTCTGGTTTGCTAAGAGCTCTTGTGTGTTGGGAGACAGTAGGTAGCTGTAAGTTCTCCAGACCATTAATTCTTTTACACACTTCCATTAAGTCACTCCTTGTTTGCATAGTCTCCAAAGGAAACAGATACAATCTCTTCCATCGCTCCCAGTGCTGACGTCTTTCTGTGCTGCTCATCACTCTCATCAGCTGTTCCTGAACCACCTTTACCTACAGTTGGAAATTCAAAGCTGGGCCTCTCCCCAGCTGCCTCTTTCATGTCCCTTTCCCCCCCTCCACATCACCAACATCACTCCCTTTGAACCTGGGCATCATGATAAGGTTTACAAGATTACTTCCCGTTAGAATGAAAGCACCCAAAACCTGCATGTCTGAGGACCATCTGAGGCCTCTGAAATGGCCATGGAGCAGTAGCTTCTAGCAGAAAGACAAGGTTAGGTTGCTTCAGCATGGAGTTGCCACAGTTTGTGAATCAGAGCCCTCAAATACATTCATAAACACTAATTAAACCCAATTTAAAAGTGTCTGATATTTATCATGCTTCATTTAGTTAGGAATCAAAATTAAATTATTGATTAGCTACTGAGTTAAGCTACATCTGTGTCATCCTCTAAAGCAAACAGAAGAATATCTACCTGAAGGGACTAACTCAACTCTCAGTCAACTCCAGAAAGCATGTGATTTGGTGCTACTTAAGTGTATTGTAAACCTAAAAGTCACAGGTTTGCATTTAAATTATGTCTGAACTGAAATTTCAGAGTTTGAATTCACTACATAATTCAATTCTCCTGAAAGTCAGAACTTGAATGTTTGGATCTGGAGCTTTTTTATTTTTCCCCCCTTTTGACAGTTGAAGAGACAGGAGCCAGGAAAGCCTGCTTGCTCAGCAGCTTGCAGAAAGTCTTCCAAATCTAGACAGATGAGAGGGCTGCATCAGTGGTATCACTGGAAGATTACGTTATAGCAGTTGTTGGAAAAGGCCTTCAGAGGAACAGAATACAATAGAAATTCTGGAGCAGAGTGAGAATTGCAGACAAGGGTCTGCGATTTGGTCTTGGAAGACACCCAGTATTAGCAGCTTCACTGGGAGGCTACAGCAGACCGTTAGGAGACAATCAATCTCTGTGCAAATGTTGTCTAAATCTCCAAAGATTTAGGGATAATTTATAGCAGCAAGAATAGGAGAGTTATCTGGGAATATAAAGAAATTTCTGGAAGAGAAGAAGAAATAATGTTGGCATTTTTTCTCTTTATGACTCCATCTTGCTCTTTAGCACTATTTCTGTTTTAAATGGGAAAATATTAGCTGCAGATCTGCTGCTACTGCTAATTTTAAAATTAATAGCTCTTTTTTTTTTTTTCTCATTCTTTCTTTTTTTCCATGTAGGAACTTTTAACTTCTTAGTAGTTGGTGAGATATGTGGTCCTTAGAGCCAACTGGAGTCTCACTATTTATGTTATGGTAGAGCCTAGAGATCATAATCAGCCTTCCAGGTGCTGGGCAGAGAGAAACAGCCGTTTCAAATAACCTCAGAATAGGTAAGGGGTGGAGGGGAGACAACAAAAAGATAGGGGAAAGCAGTGTGAGTTCAGGTTGCAAAGTAGGTTGGAGCTGGGAGCAATAGAACCATCTTTTCTCCCGTGTCCTCCATTGCCCTGTGCTCCAGGAGGGGTTTTCCACGGATTTCCTGGGTGTTGACTTTGTCTAACTCATGTCACTGACATGCCCAAAACTCAGCCTATAGCCTTCTTTTTTC
>VZTM01034315.1:15578-67915 GCA_013400555.1 Jacana jacana | reverse complement strand
AGGGATATGGTGTAGGGGAGAACTTTGTAGAGTAGGGCTGATGGTTGGACTCGATGATCCTAAGGGTCTCTTCCAACCTAAATGATCCTATGATTCTATGATTAGTCAAGCCTAAACTCCTACACTCAGCCCAGAAGTGTAGTATGTGGTTTGATGGAGTATATGGAGTCATATAAGAGCTAGACTTTTAATGGGCCTGTCTGGTTTTAAATTTATGAAGAAATATTTTGTGTTCTTGGCATGCTTATAAGACTCCCTCAAGTGCACCCTTGGTTGGCATAAAGCTTTGTAGTTTCTCTGACCACGCTTCCTTGTCTTTCTTCGATGGAGTTCTTTATATTAGCTGGGATTCTGTGTACTTGTGCTCACCTTTAGGTGCTTGCTCTACCCTACTCTGACACTTCAACCACTACCGGTTTGTTGCCCAGAAGGCATGAAAGCTACTTAGGTTAAAATATGTTCAGGATATATTTTCCCTTTGCTTCTGCTTTGGTTCTTGTACATCCTATCTTTCAAACCAGCCATGGTATCCAGATGTTGTCTTACAGATGAGTGTAACTATTAAAGAAATTCCTACATAGTTCGTCAAGTTTTCTATCTGGACCTTTATACCGTGAGGCATCCTTCAGGTTAGCATAGTTGCAGGTTACACAATATATGGGGATGTTCTGCTATGGCTTGGGTAGGCAATCACATGGCTGGATTACTCATTGGAAGGCAAAATAATTAATAATGTTAAATCATATCTAACCTAATCTAAAGGCGTAGCTGATTATGTGCTTATCAACATACTTTGCTGATTTTTATCAGGTGGAAAGTTGTATCTTCGAAGATTAAAGGAAAGGAAAAGAAATCTTAATACCCAGTAATGAAAGTATTTCATCTTTTGGTGATGGTGGCATCAGTGCAATCCGCAGATTGGACACAATATTATTTTGGAAAATTAATTTTATTGTGGGTCCTTGCTGTTTCAGAGTATTAGTGACCTTGGTTGGCTCTGTGCTTGTGCCCGACGTTTTACTGTTTAACAGAATACCTTGCAGAATTCCTCCCCATTAGCCCTAATCTGGCTTTTGCATGACTGTAAACAAATCTTCACACTGAGAAGGAGCCAAACTGAGGTCTCAGGCTCCAGGGAGGCGCAGGAATCCATCTGAGCAGATGAGGTTGTATAGTCGCACCCTGCATTTGGCTGTGATACAGCAATGGGTAGCAAATGTGGGAAATGAGGCAGGATTATGGGATGCTGATCACAAGAAATCAGAACATGAGCTCAAATTTAGGTATTCGCCTGTCTGTCTTCCTAAAGTACTCATTATCATTGCATGAGTTGGGACTGGAAATAAAATGTGTGAATACAGTGTATTACATCATATCAATGGGTAGTGTCTCAAACAAAGGCCAAAGCAGAAAAAGTGGATTTTCTGAAGCTGCATTGAAATAAGAGGCAGCTTTTTCTGATATATTTAAGGTTGATATAAATAAATATATTTATTTTGGCTTCCTGATTTGCCAGTGCAAAGAGAAATAAACAGTAATTACCAAAATAAAACAAGATTAAGACAATGAAACACAACATTTATTACTTAAAAAAAAAAAAAAAAGGAAATCCCATTCTTGCATCCTGTGGGAAAGAATAAATCTGTTCAGTCACTGGGTGAAGGTGGTAACCATGACCAGGCTGAGCAGGGTTTGTTGAAGATGATTGTCTGATTTTTAACTATGTGATTAACAAAGACTGAGGTGGGAGCAAGGCTTTCATTTTTACAATTACATTCAGAAATTAAAAGCCTCAAATGACTGAAAGTTAATGGCAATTTGACATGCACTTTGTGCACTGTCAGATAATGATACTTTTTCTGAAGTTCTTTTATGACTAACATTTCAAACATCTCTTTCATACTGGAACATATGACTAAAAGCATAAAAGGACTTTAAGTGTGTCAGGAGGGGATTTTGTAGCTTCCATCTAAGTAACACCAATCTGAGGAAGAAAAAAAGGCAGATTAGCTGGAATGAAGTCACAGATTTCTAGCTAAAGAAGGTTATGAGCATATGTAGCCAAGCATGACATTTGCTGTATTAATGTATATTTGTGAAATGTAAAAATGACAAAGGTGATTCAATAGACTTTGATGGTACAGAGTTACATAAGTCTTTGGATATACATCAGATGCTTGCTCAGAGACTTCAACTTCAAACATGGTAGAGCTGAAGTCTGATATTACACCTTAGATTGTTTTTTGTCATTTAATAATCTTGCATTAATTTTCTCCAAGAAACTGTCTTCACTGAAGAAGACCTCATCCATCTTCTCCCACTAGATAACGGCTAGCCCCCAAAATGTTTTTAATGTACAAGCCAAGGTACTAATTCAAAGGCTGATGCAAAATATTTGTAATAGAACCTGAAACTTTAAATAATCCACTTTTTTTTTTTTTTAATTAATCCTCAACACAACAGTTGAGTTGTTTTTACAGTTGTTTTTGCAGTTTGCTTTGTTTAATTCATCTCTGTCCAATGCCCACTTTTACTGTAGCATGGGAACACCTAAAAATATATGTGGAAAGCAAAGGTAAGGCAAAGAAAGGCAATGTAATTTAGGGTCATATGGAAGGCTTGTATTCAGCTCCTTGATCTGCAACAGGTGTCGTAAATTCTGTGCTAATACTCTAACTGCTGGATTAACCTTAGTCTTTAAGCCAACCCTTGATTTCTTTGACTGAGTGCTGCTCAAAAGTGTTGCTTTTATTTGAAATATCTAAGAGTGGGCACCCATTTGAATTGAAATGGGAAAAGAAATTCAAGCATTCTCTCACAATTCATCTTTAAAGTGATTCTCCATTTCCTGAGGCCAAAGGAAGTAGAAAAAAACATTAGACTTTCCTGTCTAAAATTTGTTTCTCAAATTCTTTGCTTTTACAGATAAAAGACCCTTTGGTTCTCTGGTCTCTGCCACACAATGAAAAATTTCCTTAAGAAATCCTATGTGTTTTTTCCACCAGCCCCACATTCTTTTTGCCTTACACACCCTGGATTTAATGTGCAAAGACAGAGAACACTTATAAAACCTTGCTTTGGCACAGTAAAATGGCGAATTACAGAAAAGTGGTCAATAAGCGTTTTTCTTATGCCACATCTGTAAAAGAGGCAAACTGGTACTATCAGAATAAATGACATAGTTGTCACCCATGTCTAGGTGTTGTGTCTGAAATACAAAACTTTTCACCATCCCCCTCCATTTGAGAGAGCCAGCATGCTCGGCAGTGATTATGGGCCCTGGATCAAGTTTTTGCTCAGAGGCTTTTGCAACTCTTCCAGAACAATTTGTGCCAGCGGAAATGCCGTGGTGGGATGAACACAGTGCTCCAGCCAGAGTCAGCACTTCAAGTCACAAGGTCCATAATCACTCTGGGTTTTCTCTGTCACCAAAATACAGGGGAAAGTGTCATGGGGAGGCAATTCTCTTTTTTTTTTGCCTCTCCACTGAATATTAGAGAGTCTTTAGCCTGCATGAGATGGGGTGATTCCAAACCTCACTGCTTCTATAAGTGGAGGAATAAATTCTGTGTCCATCAGCTAGCTGAAGAGTCCACAGAATGGTAGGAAAGCTCTCTGTTACCCAAGCCTTGAAAGTAAAAAGAAATCCCCTTGGGACCTTTAACTTATTTTCTACATCTTAGTCCAGACTTTTTATCCTTGTTTTTGAAGAAAAATAGGCTTTTGATACAATAAACTGTTTTAAGTATGTTCATATGTCATATGCTGGTACATTTTGAACCTGTGTGCTGACTCTGGTCGTATTTGGTGGGAGAGAACAAAACTGCCAACATAGTTCTTCTAAGTTCATTGAACATTATCAGTCAGATAAAAAAAAAAAAGTGATCATGCCTTGCACATGCCCTCAGCTGTGGGAAAGAAAGTAGAGATTCCACCCTGGAGAGGACTCCTGTGGGCACCTTAGACATGGGAAAAGCTTCAGCTGCAGCTTGTGTCATGGGCAGCAATGAGAGCCAGTCATGAGGTGCAAATGCCTCAGAAATCATCTCTTAAGTGTGCTGGTGTTGACGAAGGTAGGGTTTGAAGCAAATGAAGATTTATAACACCTCCATACCTATCCTTAGCTATGGCTGTAGGTCAGGTCCCACAGGTTAGGTCTTCTGAGAAAATCTGGGTTTAACAAAATAGCAAGTCAAGGTGAGTTGGAGGGGTCCAATCCAAATGTGAGTTTCCCCCACTATCTGCTCATGTTGACTTTAAATCCACTGGAACAGTCTCTGGTACCACCACATCGACACAAGGTCAAGGCAAGCCCCACACGTGGGTGAATACCCCGGTTGTGTGCGTCTTGGCTAGCACAGTTTCAGCAATGTAGTTCCAATTCATTGATGCACACTGTCTGAAGGGATAAGCTGACGTGTGCCTTGCAGAATAGCTGTCTGTTTCATTCCTATTCTGTTAACTTTTAGCCTGCCTTCTGCAGAAATGTTTCTCATCACATGATTTTTCAAAGGGATGTCCCTTTAAACTGGCAGGAAAAAACTACATAAGCACTAAACCAGTCATTTTCTGCAGCAAGATCTGGCTCTTTCCTTCAGTCAGAGTGAGTATTATTTTTTCTTGTTATATTTTCCCCTAGCTTTTCTTGGTTGGTTTTACCGGATGTAAAAATGCTGTCTAGCTGAGGGAGCCCAACAAAATGATTTTCTATGGTGGGGGAGAAACTAAACACTGGCAGTGGTGTCTCAGATGGGTTTGATGCAGATGCTTTTAATTTGCTGCTTGGAAGATCCCACCAACACAGGAAAAAATGTTTCTCTCAGCTGCATATAAAAGCCTGAGAGCCAAAGAGATGTGTGATATCGAAGTTATGTGCCATGGGTGAAACTCTAAAATTTTAGAACAATTTAAAACTCCCATAAAGGATCAAACTGTAGACTCAAGGATATTTAATAATCAAGTTTTGCTTTTTGTACAAAGGGTGAATTTTGTTTTAGACGGAGAGTGGGAAGTGATCTCCCGGTTCACTAAATCTGTTCCCATTCTGTTGGAGGCAAATATGTCATTAAAATGTCTTTAGTAAATTTATCAAGTTCCACCATAACTCTATTTATTCTGTAGGGGGTTTCCTATGGAAACTTCTAGAGATTAATTACTCTGATAGTTAGAATTTTTCTTCCAATTTCCAAGCTGACTGTATTCTTGTTTGGTGTGTACTCAATTCCCTCCTGAGTCAACAAAATGCTTCAGCTTAAATATCTTTTTTCACTCCTTAGCTCAGACCCTCCAGTTATAGTGAAAAAAAAAAAAAAAAAAAGTTGTATGCTTGACAATCTGTTTTGCTGGACTGAACAAGAAAAATATTTCTAATTTCACAAGATTTTATTTCTATTTCCCCTAGATTATTCTACTAATTTTATTTTTCCTGTCAATTCCCATTTATATTTGCTTTGAAAACATGTGGCTGGAATTGTACACATTATTCTCACAGTTTTGTGTGGTGGCTTTAATCCCACTTCATTTTTTTCTTCAAGTATCACATCCCATAACAGTTCAGGTTTGCATTCTCCTTTTTCACATTTGTAACATAGTGGTGGCAGATAGACATGTTGACTGTATACACAATTTCTTTTGTCTCTTTTTCTGAAGCCCCTATTTCTGCCAAATATTAGTGGTGTTAATTCCCAGATGTGGGGCCTTGCATTTAGTACTTCTACATTCCAGTCCATCTCTATTGTTCAAGTTTCTCCTGTTCTCCTTGCATGATAGTCTTGTGCCACACAGTGTAAACAGTGCCTCCCATCTGTGCATCATCGATTTCTTGGTTAAAATAGTCTGTCCTGAGACAGAATATAGAATTGATGATCTCTACTCTAATATCTTTGTATTTCTCAAGTTTCCCATTCACTACAGCATCTTTTTGGTTTTATTTTTCTTTTTTTCTCAAGTACTAGGAAAGTGTACAAAACCTTATTTTTAATTTCCCATTTTGTTCAGTTTAGATAATTGTCCAGGTAGCAGCTGCATAAATGTTATCTATCATAGTATCATAGCACAATCACTCCTCCCTGTTGAACATGTCTGTTTGTTCTTGTAGATAGTGAATATCTGTTTAGCCAGGCGAGGAAGGAGGACAGAAAAGGACTTTGGAGCATTGGCTCTTGCAGCCTCTCTGCATGCAGAATGCAACGTTTTGCTTTCATGGGAACTGTAACATGTCTCTCACTCCAGGTCTTTACCCTGAGATTGTGGTGGGTAGCTTCACTGGGAGTTGTAAGAAAGCATTCTTCATGAGTCCTGATCTGAAAATTAGGACTGTTTTAGCCTCCCATTATGCTGGGTGAGACTCACTTTCCCGGGAAGTTAGCTCGTTTTTCCCCCTCCCTATATGTTCTTTTCTTGTCATGGCAGAGCTGTTTGTAAACATATGACACCACTGATAGTTGTTTGGTGGCTGTAGCACCTACCAACATGTTCCTTCCATGTAAACATAACTTTGTGAGTCTATCATGATGTTTCCACCACTAACTTATTGTAGATCCAGTCATCCCTTATCGTATTTTTATGTGATACAGGTTTGTTTTCTTACCTTCTTCTTCCCAGATTTTGCCCATTCCCAAGCGTAACACATCTGTATACGTTGTCACTTCTTTGCTGCAGTTTTGTGATACCAACCTGATTAGAGCCTGAGACTGCCATGTACAGGAGCTGTACAATGCTGAGCACTGGTGAAACCCCTGGTGTGCTGCCAAAGTTTCTAGGTGTTACTGATCTACAAAGGAAAAGAGATAATGACAGTGTGGGAGGGAAGAAAAATGTGTGGACAAAACTTCCTTCTCTTTTATATTAGCCTGAAACTGTGTTAAGAGTAGGGAATATAGAGAGGGTTTTAATGTTAATGTGAAAAACAAAATGAAAAAGAGAGACATGGATGAGTTTGAGTTAGATGGAAAAGTGCTGAATGGCTGCAAATATATTTGGTGTTTAAATGAAGATGCTCCTGATGAACGCTCCACAGTATCAGCTGTATCGGGCATATTAACCTCATTAGCGGGGGGGATGTTGCAAACGTACTGAGCCTCTTCTAAAAGCAGTTTCACTTAACAGATAAACTGTCTTATTGAAGGAAAAGATCGCTTTTATCACGGTCGCAATCCAGCTTCCTGCTGCACCTGGCAGCTTCCTGAAGATAAATGACACAATCTGAAGGGATGGGAACTGGGCTGCATGTTTGGGGTAGAAATGAGAGCTCCCTTCTTTCCCAATGACCTCCAAACCCAAACCACACAAGGAGTGACAGTCTGGGACCGTCTCTGCCAATTTACATTGCAATTTACATGTAGCCAGTATCTTAGTTGCCTCACATACTGCTCTATCTGGAGATAATGTTCTTATCCTTCTTGCTACTGTGATTCAGGCATTGTTTTTCCCATTCTGTACCGACTTTCATGCCTGCAACTCCATGTGACGCAGATGGCCAGTACCGCTATAAAACTGATAGCAGTGAGATCAGGATCTCACTCCTGCAGACCTTTTCTGAGGTTAATATAGGTGTGAACCACAACTTCTGGGAAGTCCTTGAAATAAAGTACACTGTGAGGTTCTTAACTTGGCTTCCCGCCTTTTTTTCAAAGAGTTTCGCGGCTGGCAGCCTCCTGTTAATCTCTTCTGTTTGAACTCCAGCAACATACAAGCCAACAAAAGCAATTAAATTCTGCAGTAATGATCAACTCTGGGAAATGATCGGCATGGATTAAAGCAAATTTAAGGGGTAATTGCTTGGCAACAAGTTCCATAACCCTGAGTGTTAAGTACAGGAGGGGACTTTGAAACCATGGTAATTAAATCAGAAAACCTGTTTGTATAATGCATATTGTTCTTTTAGCTTGATTGAACTAAAAAAAAAATATTCTTTTAAAAGAATCCAGTATTTTGTTTGCAGGAGATTTTATCTATCTGAGATACTGCTACAACTTTATTGCCAAAATATGTGGGTACATCACAATCTTTGATGTATTCAGCCTTAGACAGGGAAATGCTGTTCTCCTTGCTTTGCTGGTGAGGAGAGGAGGATAAGGCACAAAGAGACTTGGCCACACACTCAAACGGGCATAGGAAGTCTGTGGAAAGCTGAGATCTGACCCAGCTAAGCAAGTCCTGAAGTTCCAACTTCTGAATCTCAGTTTTATTTATGTCTCTGAACCTCCTACATCTTTGTTTCTGGTAAGTATGGGTAAAAACATGAGGTCACCGTTCTGCAGCACTGTGATTTATTGCTCTCTTATGCAACGCTTAGTGTGCACTGTCGAGGGCCGCCAACATCACGATGAGGGGCCACCGATAAGGAAAGACACAGCTTGTGCCTTGAGAAGGGAGACAAAGTTCATATTCAAACCAAAAAGTAAGAGGCATTTCAAAAGTGAGGAGGTTAATCCCCCTCCCCCCCCAATACAATAGCTCAATGCCCTTGTGGTTCCCAGTTTGCGCTCACTGTGGACTTCAGGGCAGATGTAGGTGTAGTGACCATCACCTCTGTAACCCACAGCTGCCCTTTTGTTAGGAGCAGTTGGACATGCCACATACCTGTTTGTCTGTCTCATATAGATTAGGGTAACAGGAAGTTAACGGTTGGACTTAAAGGTGATCTTAAGGTTTCTTCCAACCAAAAGGATTCTATGAGGCTTTCTGGCCAATCATCCATATCATATACACATTGTATCACAAGGTTGGTTTGGGTTGGTTTTTTGTGTTTATTTCTGTTTTAAGCTAATTTGTGCTTAAACTATGGCACAGAGGCAAATAATTTAATCTCTTAAGTGTATTCCCACTCTGCTAGCACGGAGTTTGCATCAAGGACAAGAGGAAATGGGCACAAACTTTAAAATAAGAAGTTCCCTCTAAACCTGAGGATGAACTTTTTTACTTTGAGGGCGGCCTAGTACGGCACACGCTGCCCAGATAGTTGGTGGAATCTCCATCTCTGGAGACACTGAAAACCCTCTTGGACATGTTCCTGGGCAACCTGCTTTAGGTAGACCTGCTCTGGCAGGGGGACTGGACTAGATGGTCTCCAGAGGTCCCTTCCAACTCCATGTCATTCTGTGATTCAGTGATAAGCTGGGCCATTTGGTATTTGCAAATAAATTCTCCTGTGGTCTTCATGTTTGAAGAGGTGATTTATGAGCAGTTAGGCTGGTAGTGGACAAGCTGGTATGTCAGTATGTGTCATGTACCCCTACATCACATTTTTAATAAAGAATTGTCATGCATGTAAATCTTATTTAGGCATTGTACCCAACATGATCGCTGAAGTGGATAGTGTTTACAGATTTGTACGTACTGGCTCTTAAATGACACATGGATTAGAAAGGCCTAAATGAGGATTTCAATACAGGTTTCCAATGGAGAAAAGATTTAGATTAAACATAGATGTGAAAGTGAACTTTATTGTGTATGGACCACAGTGATGATCCTCTAGTGTTGGAGAACTGAGAACAACTTGTAGATTAGGATAATATTCATCATTTTTAGATCTCCACATCATGAACTTCTACTATGGGCGAGAGAGATCTGGTCAAGTTAATAGAACTGGCAAGACGCAATTAAGAATGTAGGAAACCAGTAAGATTAATTGTGTCACTGTCTTCATTAATTTGTTTGTCTAATTCTCTGCTGATTATAAAGACATCTTCAGGTAACTTGTCCACATACGGACACATACTTTGGAAGATACTCATCAGGTTAAGTGAATTCCACCTCCAAAGTATTTTTATTTTTTGTCTGTGGATTTTTAAAAGCTCTTTGCCTGTTCTGTATGTATTTAAATGTCTGGGGTGATATTTAGAGATTTGTTGCTTGGGTCACTCAGTGAATAACAATTTGTGGTGTGGTTTGTTTCTTTTTTTTTTAAAGAAAAAACCTCCAAGGTTTTCCAAGCACTGTGTTCAGCTCCCCCAGGAAAAGCTGTTCTAGGAAACAAACTACAGTCTACTCATTTCCATAATCACAAAATTAATAGCTTGTTTGATGTTTTAAGTGTCCCCATAGTTTTCCACAGCTGATAATGAATTAAACCCAAGAGATAATGGTGGTGTGCATGTGGGGAAGCCTTCAATACATATTAGTTAGAAACATTTTAAAGATACAAGCCTACTTGTAAACAGTAATCTCTTTAACAATATCACAAATAAATTTCTATAATATGAAAATAATTCCTTAGAGGTGTTTGGGTGGCATTTTGCATCCCTCTACAATTTCTTAACCTGTAGCCCCAAAAGTGAATTGTTCATTGGCTTGGATGATTTGTTTGAAGTTTGTGATTGAGCCGCCCACCCCCAAAGCTGAACAAGATTCTTGTGATAGCAGGAGCAGCAATTGTATCTTGATGTTGTTATGGGTTGGAATTTCACTGGTTGCATGCCAGTAGTGGGCTATGTGTTGGGGAACAGCTAAAGGGTGATATGCTTTCGCATGGGAGAGTTTAAAGAGTGGGGGGAGAGAGATCAGACAAAAAAAAAGCAACCTGATCTTTGCTGAGGGCATGTGTGGATAAGAATTTTTCTTCAAAAATTAACTGATTGCCAGATCATTTGAGTTAATTCATATATTAGATAAAGGCAACAGACACTCCTATAACATTTTTTCCAGGACTGAGGGGGGTCTAGGGTACCCTGTGGGAAGGGTAGCTCTAGCTCGTTTTATTCTTCTAAAGCTCTATTGAAGTAAATACAGAAGGAAAATCTTCAGTTAGATGATACTCTACAAAGCATTTCTGGGATGTGCTTTCCCCCAGGAAATATTTTGCAGAGGAGGCATTACCTACAGTAAAATTCCATATTGCACATTATCAATGTAACCGTGTTCTCCTACAAATTGCTGTCCTGCTCCTTGTGCCTTGAACTGTATGTTAGTCTCCTGCCCACCCTGTTTCTGATGTTGGGTACTTATGGCTCTTGGATAAGCAAGCTGAGATCACAGTTCAGACAACCAGAGGATTGTTTTTCATCTGATCAGGAAGGCAGACTATCTCCCCTTGCAGCCTCAGGTCCTCTAGATCTGCTGCAGAAGGACTGCCAGAGTACATCATTACTGTGGGAAGGGACAGGTGACAGTCTGTGGTCAAAGAGGATTTGGTCTAATGTGCAACTTTGGCCTCAGAGCTGCAACTCCCCATCTGTCTCTCAGTTAGGGGCTGAGAGCAGTGATTTATGAGGATCCTGTAAAAGCAGGTCCTCTTCCCATGGCAGGGGGGAAAACCTATGAAACCCAAGCCTACCTACCTCATTTGGGAGAAGAAAAGAGGGAGAGAGAAAGGCAGTGAGTGATGAGTGTGAACCCAACCTCTGGAGGTGCTCATCCCTGGTCTGAAAAACAGAACAACTAATGTCCTTTGTGTAGCCTGCTGTGAGGAGGGCGAGTCAATGGGATACAGACATTGGGGTAGGGAGAAAGCTTGTGATAGGAATTTGTGATTTTGAAGTACTGAATCCCTCCTAAAAACATTGACTTCTGGGAAGATAAGATTGCTCAGCAAATTCTGGCCCAAGGGAAATTTCATAGAAGCACCATGGGCAAAACAGCACAAAAATCCAAAAGCAGATGGTGCTTACTGCTTTGTAGTAAAGCCAAATAGGAAAGAGGGGGAGAAACTGAGGAGGAATAAGTAGCTTTATCTCAAGTCTTTCCCAAATAGCTCTTTAAAATATATAGTTTAGAAATGTTTTCTTTTATTTTTTTTTCTCAATATATTTCCTTTGGTTTTATTTGATACTTTAAAAGTTTGTTTGTTTTTTTTTTTCCCCATTGCAGTTTTATTCTAGTATCTGTTTTGCTAGTAGAAAAGAGAGCGAGACATTCAGTCAAGGATTATTTTTTTTTTGTTTAGGTGGAATAGGCTAATTTTATAATTTTAACCTTGAGTTTATTACAGTAACTTTTTCAAAATTAATCTAGGAATATTTTTGCCCTGGACATGTATATTTGACAGACATACGTGGCTGATTTTGCACACTAGTAAGAATTTCCAACTAATATATCCTGCACTGCCCCTCTTAACATTTTCTTAATTTCTTCAATCATTTGTTTTACAAAATTTGTAAAGATTATAATTAAGCACATAAAAAAGACAAATACTTTCAGCTGCATCTCACTGCTTTGCAGCTTTTATTTCCTTGCTGTCATTAAAGAACCAGTGAGTTACAAAGCCAAAATTACACCTCAGCCTCACATTTCAGCAATTAAAAAAAAAAAAAAAAGTGAAATTATCCATGTAAAATTAATACCTCATACCTTAAAAGAAATACAGGTATTCTCTGCCATCTATTCTTGCTTCAATATTTTAGTTAACATTTGGCCAGTACTTTTGTTTTTTTTTTTTTCTGGGAAAGTTTTTGATATTTCAAGGAATATCAGAATGCTTTTGCATAGACCTCTACTGCACATTGAAAGTCACATAATGAATAAAAAATAGAGATGATAGCAAGTTTTTGTGTTTGAAAATTTTGGTGAAATAGACTGTAAAATTTCCATTGAAATGTTAAAAATTGTCACTGAACATCTTCCTCTAGTCCCCTCTCAAAACCAACCCAAACAAAGACAACCCAAACTAACTCAAACCAATCCAATCCAAACCAAAGGAACAATTTTATTTTATACAGATTTATGTTTGAAGAAATCAACATTTATTAAGTATAAGAGAAAATGAAATTAATTATTTTAAAAGACAATTTTATACTCATGGCTGTTTTCAAGGGAATTGTTTGACTTACCAAATCAGTCTAGCTTCATCACAGTGAAAACTTTTCTAGGCTGAATGAAATTCCATTGCATCTAGAAATAGCCACATTTTTTCCTCCATTAGAGATAACAGCTTCAAAACCAATTCGGTGATATCAATTTCTGTGTAGTGAGTAGCCATTAGTCATTTCAGTAAGACTGTTGGATTAATCAGATAAAGTCCACACTTCATTTCTCTACTTCTGTGAGTATGAGCAATAGCAGGTCATAACCTTTTGCCTTAATTTGATCAAATGAATGCAGCCAAAGCAAGAGGGACCCAGGAATTCACATAATCAGGTGGGTTTTTTTGGTGGATTGTGTAAAAATAATTGATAACTTTAGTGGATTTGTTGAGATATCACACAACTGGCAAGTTTTAATCAACTTAAAAGTAAATTAAAATAACATTTCCCCCCTACAGATTCAGCAGTAAGAGGCACAAAAACGTAATTTAAATAATCCTGGGGTAGCTTGCCACTAATATTGATGTGGAATTCTGTATTTATGGAGGTGTAGTATGCAGGCATTTATTGAAGACTGGGAATATTTTGAACCGTTGGCATAGCTCATGTTAGAATTTCCCAACCGCAACAAAATAATGATGGAGATACCTGAAAGTGCTCATCAGCAAGGCCAAGATAGTATCAGAGCTCTGATCTCAACTTTTCCATTTCACTTTATTTCTCAGAGGAATGGCATCGACATTAAAGAAGTTAGTGGAGTTGCCTTAGTGGTGGATTTGCCACACAGCACCATAACCAAATGAGTTGTCACTTACTATCCCAATTTATGTCTCTGTTTTAGGAAGATAGGCATAAGAATGTGCACTCACTCTCCTCTTTCTCAGTCTAAATCATGGAGATAAATTTTAAAGAGCTGTTAAAAATCTGTTGTCTTCATACTGCACACTTTCTATTACTGTAATTTGTAATCAGTAAGAAATTAAAAAAGAAATCTCAGGTTGATGCAAAGCTGTTTCTTGCAATTCATGGAGATATGATTAGTTTATTTGTTTACAGATGTACAACCAGTTAATTAAGATTTATCTTATCTCATTTTTAATAGCAGCTGTGGTTCCACAGCCTGTATTTATGATTAAGTGTGAATGAACATTCAGCAATCCTAAAATCAGGGAACAATTGGAATGGATATCTTTGGGATGGGCTGCTGATTTGAAATATCTTGAAAATGAGTTGCAGTGTAATTGCCTTCAAAAGCTTTACCTTGGCATACTCTTTTGCAATGTTATAAAGGGAGTGCTAAAATCTATCTAGTTAGAGTGTCATTTTCTAGAAAAATTATTTCCTGTTGCTAGAATTCTTAATACCTTTTTTTTTTTTTAAAGCTAATTTTGATTATGTTTTCCATTTTAAATAAAGAAAATTCAAAGAAATAAATTTCTTTTTAGACTTACAAAATAGCAAAATTTGAAATTGAATTTTCACATTTCAGATGGCAATTCTCATGTTTAGTGACCAGGAATCCAAACCAAGATATTGGACAGATGGGCTTGATAAATCCCCTTCCTTCTTATAAGAATAGTCTTGTGCTATTAATTATGGAGAAATAATCTGTTAGCACATTGTTAATCATCTAATGGAACAGTACAGCAAAAGCAATTCCCTAATGCTGCCTCTCACTGTAGAGAGTTTGAGACCCTTTTATCTCTTTATGGCCTTATTATTTATGTATTTTTCAAAAAAAGATAAAAACAAACAGGGGGGAAGGCTGTGTATGAAGTGTTCCTTTGCTACCAGGTTGTCCTGTCTGTAGCACTCCCTGGACAATACACTTGGACACTCAATGAATCAAAAGAGCTGCTAATGGGTCAGCTAACTCTTTGAGAATGACTGGAAATGTCCAACCACATTAGATGAAATTGGGTTAAGGTTTGGTTTCAGGTGACTTGCTCTTTCCATGAACAGTGGGTGTCACTCCCCTCCTCCTTGGTTATACAGCCTCCTACACTGACTTTGGTCCTTGAGTTTCCTTCCTGTGAGCTCTTCCAACTCAGTAAGCCTGCAGGAACTACTATCTGATGTCTGCATTCCAGCCTACAGGGTAATTTGTGTTGGGTTATTGAAGTGAATTGGCAAAAAGGAGTGTCTCAAAGGACATCAGAGCTAGCCCAAGATAAGAATACCAGGGTGGGGTGGGGGTGGCAAGGGTTTTGGGAGGGAGGAGGAAAATGGGGAGAACCACAATGTCAACATCAGGGTGTTGGCAATGAGCTGTTTGGTCGGCTCACCCCATCTCACGGGACTGCACCCTAAAACCTGCTCCTTTGAACATTTGCCTTCAAGTCTTTACCATGCCCTTTTGCAGTGCTGATATCAGGGTATGAAAAATTTCTTCTATACGGTCCTTGTCAGTGTCATAAACCCATGTACTAACATCACCAGAAAAAAGCCATCAGGAAATGTCATGCATAGCTTCAGTGGTAAGGCACTAAAATGACAGAGGATAAAATTGAGATCTTAGAAGAATTGAAGAGAATAATGAAGTTGAAATGTAATTGTCACTGTCTAGGCATGTCACATTATATTTTAAAACCAGAGAAATCATATGACAGTAGCTAGGGCTTTAGCAGTTCATAACTTACCTGTGCTGGAGGAAACCTGGAGAAGAAGGGAAGTTGCTAAATTATGTTAAGGGGAAGCTGGAAGCTGTTGTTAATGAACTCCTGGGAAGCTCAGAAGACAACACCCTCAGAGGGGAGACAGAGAAGTGGAGTGAGTGTTGGCCCATTGAAGGCTGAAGTTCGATACTTAATCTGTTATTGTATTTGTTTAAATTGAAATGGTAGGTTGCAAAGTTGCAAAAGGAATGCCCATGTGGTTTTGGGTCTTTGCTGGAGATGGTATTTGTTGCTGGCAGACAAGGTGGGCAGTCAAAGGGATCATCTCCACAGCTGGCAAGGCAGGATTGGACACAACTTGTCTGCTAAAGCACTAAACCAAAAGAAGACACTCAGACAATCAGTGTTATGTAGTTTATCTGTCATTTTGATGGACAAAAACAGGGCAGGAGATCAAGATGACTTTCATGAAAGCTGTAACCAGGTTTTTCTTCAATAGGCCTTGACATCATTAATTCAAGGTGTTTAGTCAATATTTTTCCACTCCCCCAGCACAATATGCAGAGAATCATAGAATAGTCTAGGTTGGGAAGGACCTTTAGGATCATAAACTGCTTCAGACAAGAAACTCCCAGTAGGTGAAGTCATGGCAGTATAAGAGGTCATCCTTCAGCCAAAAGTGGTTTTAAAGTAAGCTATTTACATTTTTCACAACTGTCTATGAACCAGCATCTGGTTATTTATTGCACTTCAGATGAGGGTCACTGACTTTTGTAACGGCACTGACTAGTTGACCATATGTTTAGACATAGCTGATTTTAAGAATAAGTGGATTTAAATGTTAGATAAACATGTAGAAATACACTGTTTGAACACTTTAAAATTAATTTACCCTCTATTTGCATTTGAAGTGAATTTTAGGGCATCAGTATGAAGTGGAACTTCTTCAACAGAAAAGGCTCAAAATAATATCTTTAGTTAAATCAGCTCAGGTTCAGGTTTATACCAGGTCTTAGATGAAAGACACAGCATCGATGTATTGTACTCACAGAAAAAAAATATTATGGCGATTGTTTTATTATTCATCTTTAGCGCAAACCTATTCGTAGAGTGATAAATGAAACAAATAACCCTTTCTCCCATATAGTTCCCCCACTATAAAAAAGAAGCAAGCAGATTTAGTGTTTCACTGGCAATAAGTCAAATGTTGCTTAAGACATAAGTCAGTGCCATTTGACACAACTGATAGTTTCCACTTGAGTAAAATTCATAAATGTTACCAGCATGAGATCTGAACGGATTTTTAATCTCTAGAGTCATTGGCAGGGCAATCTGGGGAAAACTAGGGTTATTTTGATAGACTTATATTTGGCCGATGAATAAGAAAGACCTTTTTGAATTCCCTGCCTGAGAGCTGGCCTGATATTTATCCATCTATCACTGTCTGGTTTTCCTGTGTTCCTGTATTATTCAATTGTGAGTTCTCTGTCTTTTTTTGAAAGGGCTTGTGTGTATGTGTGAGTAGCCACACTTAATATTGTAGCTTTCTCCTTTCTGAGATGGAGATTGTAATTGGTTATTGATGGCCTATTTGTATGCTAATGTTGCTCAATAAAAAAAGCTAAAGCGTAATTAACACTCTCGCTTCACCAAAAAAAGAAAGAGAAAGAGGAAAGCTTGGAAAGGTCAATGGATTTTGTATAATAAATTACTAAATAATGGAAGACATAGGATCCTACATCCTAGAATGTAATGCTTTCACTATTTATTAGCTATTATTTATAACAAATGCTGACTACACTTACTTTTCGGTAACTATTTTCTATATGTGATGTATTTACACATTATGACCCTGTGGTTGGTGGTATAATGTACTGCAGCCTGCCAAGTTTCAGATGTAGTGGCTTTCAAGAGAACAGCATCTCTGTTTATTCTCCTATATTTCATTAACCCACAATTCAGTAGAACTGCTGGTGAGGCTGGCCAGCTCTTGGTGTGGAGGCAAGAATCTGAAAACTTGGGTCTCACATACACTTATGGACCGGTGAGCTGCAGCCCCACATGTGCAGCAACACATTTACTGCTGGAGTCAATAAGCATTGGCAGACTCAGCTCCTTGCATGCTTAGAAACCAAAGAAAATTTAAGGCCCGAACCTGCCGCGGCCAGGAGCAGTGAAGCCAGACGCAATCCAGATGATTGGTAGATCAGCTTCAGCTTTATTCAGAAAGCTCTCCAACCAGAAAGCAGTACAATCCAGTCAGAAGGAAGCCCCGTTTGAATCAAAGTCACAGGTCCTCATTCGCTAAGCACTACATTTCGGATAGGGAGAGGGAAATTGTCCACGAGCTTTTCACGCACTTTCCACTCGCCTAAAGTTTCCCCATCATTGGCTACAACCCTTGTCTCATTTGCTGCTTCCTACACCCAGTTTCACTTTCACTATACTTACTTCCACTCATTTGCATCTGTGCTCTCCCAGCAACCCCTCTTAAAGGGCCTGCTCTCAACACGAACCATTGTTCATTCAAATGATGCAGTTGGCTTTGGTGGGTGGTGCTGTTGGACAGCATGAAGGAGAAATATTTGGGTGTATGGGCAAGTGTGGATCTGAAGCTGGTCAAGCAAGTGACCATGCCCTATTTTTATGCTGCCTTGGCTGTGAGATGAAGTAAATTGAGCTGCCTTACCTGAGGTGAATTTATGTGTACGGCCTTGTGACTGGGGTTGTGTGGATCAAGTGTGATATAAAGGTGGTTATATCTGCTTGGACAGGAGGGCAGTCACAGTTACTTGTTAAACAGCCGCACCATGATTGCACTCAGTCATATGACTGAACCTTCAGAAGCTGTCCAAGGTGTAATGTTAAAATGACACCAGACTTCTAGCTGGAAGAGAAAAAGAACACAAACAAATTATGACCAGAACAGTTGTACATAACTTTTAAAACCGATGTCTTGTCATGGAGGTCACAATGCCATGACACCACCACCCATGGCTTCCTATTACTATAAAACACATTTTCAGAATTAATGCTCAAAAATTGTTTCATCTTAAAACTTCTTCTTCAAGACATTTTCTTTCTGTTTTGTTTTATTTGCAGATAATGGAATCACAGAATCATAGAATTGTAGGGGTTCCAAGAGGCCTTCACAGATCATCCAGTCCAACCCCCCTGACAACGATGCCCAAACATAGGATACAGGGCCACCCCGACCAAGTAACTTTGCCTCTTTGGGCATATTACAAATTTCAGTTTTTGCACCTACTGTTCTTCCTGTTGGTCATGGAAAGCAGTTGTTGTATATTCATGGACTAATTGTATGGTTTAAAATGAAGTAAAACAATGTTCCAGGAAAAATATTTCCTAAGAAAATTAAAGATAATAGTAAAAAAAATTAGAACATATGTTCATAAATTCAAAAACTAGCAAATCCAAACCCTGTATACTCAAAAATTCAGCAAAATTAAAGATTCTTTAAAATTTATTTTTCCCTTTTTATTAGACCTCATTCATATAAATCATATTTTGCTATGCTTCAGAGTCATTGCTGGGTGATAACTACATGTGGAAATTTAATTTATATGCTACATTCTCCACTAGTGCTAACCAAAATATTTCTTTCCTAATTAATGGAGCTATTTAGTAGCACAGATGATGATTTGTTCTACACCATAGCATGTGAACTTTGTTTCCGGGAAAATATATAGGATGAAGTTTGCATAGAATCATAGAATCATTTGGGTTGGAAGAGACCCTTGGGATCATCAAGGCCAACCATCAGCCCTACTCTACAAAGTTCTCCCCTACACCATATCCCTCAACACCACATCTAACTGATTATTAAACACAGTCAGGGATAAGACTAAAGCTTATCTTGCTTACAGTCCTTATTTGAATATGTCACGAAATGGAAGATCCAGTCTTCATGATTCTACCTCAGATTTGGGAAAAAAAAAAAAAGTAATAATAATAAAACACCACATCCAATCTACTCTTAANACGAGCCAGGATGCCATTGGCCTTCTTGGCCATCTGGGCACACTGCGGGCCCATATTCAGCCGCTTGTCAACAAGCACCCCCAGGTCCTTTTCTGCCAGGCAGCTCTCCAGACACACTTCCCCAAGCCTGTAGTGATGCATGGGGTTGTTGTGGCCCAAGTGCAGGACCTGGCACTAGGCCTTGTTGAAGCTCAAGCCATTAACATTGGCCCATCTATCCAATCTATCCAAGTCCCTCTGTGGAGCTTCCCTGCCCTCATGCAGATCAACACTCCCACCTAACTTGGTGTCATCTGCAAACTTACTGATAGTACACTCTATATCAATAAAGACATTAAACAGAAATAGTCCCAATACTGACCCCTGAGGAGCACTACTTGTGACTGGCCACCAGCTGGATTTGAGCACCACTTTTTAGGACTGTCCATCCAGCCAGTGCTCGATCCAGCAGATACAGCATGTTACTGTACATAATTATCCTCAGTTAGTGGAACTTCATACTGTTTCTTCTTGCCATTCTCTGATGAAAAGTAAAAGATGAGGTTTAGGATTTTAGTCTAGGTATAAGGAACATCTTATGTTGAGTCAAGGAACACTTGCATGAAATAATTGACGTTGTTTATATCCATCTGCAATTTATCTGCAACACCAACATTGAAAGGTGACATTTATCTTACGAGTTTCTCATTCATTTCTGTACTCTGATCTCATCATTCATACAACTGAAGTGCATGATACGTGTAGATGAATATTTATTATAGATGATGAAGAGTCCTTTTGGCAGTATAATATACTTCACTATAAAAATAAACAGATTGTACATGAAGCTGTCTAATTTGAGTGTTAGCATAGATGGTACGTCACTCTTATCTAGTGCTTTTCACCAGAAAATCTCAACACCGTTTACTGAAGAGGGCAGTACCATTATCCTTCCTTGGTAATTCTACATCTTGTACTGGATTTTGTGGGTCTTGAAGATCCCAAGACCTCAAAAGTCCCTTTCATAATGCCCAGAGTATTCTTGCTCAAAATTATGTTTTAAAGTATTGGAAACATTGTGGTCCTGTAGAAACTGAAGAAGGTCTGTATTTTATATTCCCAGGGGTAAATACAAGTTTCCACTGAGACTGTGTCTGGTTCTTCAATAAATATTGTAATCCCAACAGTCTAAATTAAATCTATATTAAGTACATTTTTGCAATTTGCTCTTTTATTTGAAGTCATGCCGGGGATGTCAATGGAGAGAATTTGCTAAGTTTAGTCATTAGTTTAACTCTGCTGTAACACATGGCTGGAATGGAAGGCCATTCCAACTCATACCACATCCAAGACAATAGGAGTTTATAGAATTACCAAATTTTGCTAGGAAAACAGAAATAAAAAATCAGCCAGACTTCACTCTAAAGGAGAGGATAAAATAGAAATTTAGTTTTAAATACACATGTTTCTAGCTAGCTAGTTAAAATAGGTTGTTAAGAGATTCATACGTGATTCATGCTCCTATATTTTTTATTGTTTACCAAGGACTGCATCTTATCTGAGACATCTACACTGTGAATCATATACTACAAAAATATAACCTTCTGATCTGTCCAGTGTGAGGTACCTGGCTTTAAATTGCAGTGCCACTAATGTTGAGCTTGCATGCTTTCTGAAGCAAATTGGTGCAGAAGGAGCGTGGTGAGTGACTTGCAATTTACCACCACCTGTCATGAAGGACTTTCTCTGATGTCTGGAAATGGGTTGTGTGTGCAAGAAAGGAAGGAGAGTAAAGTGCTGGAGAGAACTTATGGGATGTAAGTGTCCTTTCTTGCTGGTGTTCTGAAGGTTCAGAAGGTTGTGAAGCTAAGGTTCATGAAGTGAACGTAGCAAAGCAGGTGCGGATTTCCATGGGAGGGGAGAACTGGCTTTAGGAAACTGTACTGAGGCAGTTGTGTTTGCTGGTGAAAGAGGAAAGAACCTTATTCTGAGCCACTGGATGTGTTTCAGCTTTTAGTCAAAGGAGGATGAGCAATGAAGACTTTATCAATACCTCATTTAAAATCTGAGCTGCCGGCTCTCAGCCTCTTGCAATGACAAATCATAACCCCCCCCCTGGGTTTGGTTCTGGTGGATACTGTCCAACTGGAGTCTTTTACTACCATGGTATGGTTTTGTTTGCTCTGGTAAAATTAATGGCATGGCTGCCAAATGTCAGGGATTATTCAGGTGAAGAAATTGCAAAGAAAAGGAGGAATTACAAATAATGCAGCTCTCTATGAAATATCTCACACAACGTCTTTGATTGTGTCCCTTTAAACCTCTTTGAGTTTTGAGTAGAGATGATACATTTTCTCAAGCAGCTGAACTGCCTGGTTCCCGGGAACTGCAGTGTGATTAGACGATGCTGCGCCCTGTCCCGCTTTGCCCAGAGGACAGAGTTAACCTTTCAGTTTATCCGTGCCTGAGCTTTAATAAAAACATTTGTGAAGTTAATGCATTTGAATAGATTGTGTTCAGTGGGTACTAAGGAGCCTGTATTAGTGGTGGGCATGAACCTCTCTTGAGCTCCAGGATCCATGTAGACATTTACTTCTCAGCTTGGGGTGGGCTTGAGCTTAAAAGTTTAAGTCCTCTCCTGTGCTCCTGTGCTTTCATTTCTGCAGCACCTTTTACAGTGACACATCAAATGATGCCCTGTTGGCCAAACTACACCTGGTATGAAATCAAATTACAGTATCTTTATCATTCTTGGCTAATTTAGGTCAAAAAAATGAATCTAAACCAACAAAATGAAATGAAAAATGCTACTAATTGAAGTGATTGTATTAAGGCAGGTTACAGTCTTTAGGTGCTAACATATTTATTTTTTACAGTGGACTCCTGTTTTTAGTGCTTGCTAGAAGACTCACATCTAAGGACAGTTGACACACAAATTTAATTATGTAATAGATTATGTATAGCGTGTCTCAGAACATGTGCTAGAGTTTTGTTGTTGTTGCTGTTGTGGGATTGGTTTTTTTTAAATTTTTTTTTTTATTAGTTCTGCCCTACTGGCAGTCAAGTGATTTGATGACATGAAGAAATGAAATATCTCCAGAATTTCGATTGGGTTATCACTGCTGCTAGTACTTTCTGTTTAAAGTGTCAGCTCTTGAGGGACAGATTTTTTCTCTACTACTATGCCAAACACAATGATGTCCTTGACCTGGAAAGGGAGAACTTTGGGAAGCTGCCCCAATACAAAGAAGTATTCAGCATGTGCCCTGAGGTCCGGTTTTACCAACAAGGACCCCTGCGAGAGGGCCCTGGACAGACTTGTGCACCAAGGTGAGTGGCACTGTGGCTCATCTCATCACAGACAGCCTGCTCAGAGAGAGAAGCTGTCTCCTGTGTGTGATATGATTTTTCTCACGTGATCAGTTTTCTGAAGTGGTAGTAATGGATGGCTAGACATCCTTTTCTATTTTGCTTTTCTGTAATTCTTTTTGATTCCAGTGCTTGTCGACTGAAAAGATGAAACTCATTTGCAGATGTCTATATTTTTCCTTTAAGTTCCTTTATCTAGTTTTGACACCACTAAAAATTACATCCCAGAGAACTCATATATATGCTTCTCACTTAAGCTCTATCCTGAAATTCACTGATCTGTTTCTTGTTCTAATTCTTCTGCAATGAAAATAGTGATTTCAAAGGCTGAGGTCTTAACTAATAGTATTAAGCAAACTTTCCTCAAGGGCAGCATAGAAACTGAATCTCTCAGAGATACAAACAGTGCTCTCTGCTGTACACTGAAACATTATGCAATGACTATTACTGCCATATGGTTAGGTTTCCCATGATTTCCAAAGTTCTGCCTCATATGATGCTGTGTTATGCTACCAAATTTAATGTTGTTGTTGTTGTTGCTATTATTATTATTGTTGTTGTTGTTATCACCATCATTATTATTTTACATTGAAGTCTATACAGCATGTTCTAGGAAAGAAAATAAAAAATGAGATAGGAAACCAGGAGAAGTTACACTGACCGTTGCATTTTTAATTTGTGTAACCATAAGACGCCTGGAACAATCTGGCACTTCCTTCAGGAGAAAGAACTGGAAAAAGGAGTAAGAGAAGGTACTTTCTGACTTCCAGCTGTAACATATAGCCCTGCAACTCTCAAAGTTGATATCTCATTTGGAAACCTAGTCACATTTGGAATCAGGGTGCTGTTTGATCAGACTCACTGAGGAACACTACAGCGGCACAATGCAGTTTCCAAACCCATCAGAGAGGGAAAGTGTCTGGAAGAGCCATACTTGAACATCAAGCTGTGGACAAAAATTCAAGAGCTTAAGCTGTGGTCACTGTTCTGATTTTGGACACAGACATATATACAACCCAGTTCAGGTGCATGTCATGGAATGAGGTATTTGCAGGACCTCAGGTGCTTGTATCATCTGCTGTCTCCTGTTTGCTGCAGCACCGGGAGCTTTGGTGTTCATACAACAGTGCTGCACTCTTGTATGGGTCTCTCCTCTCTTGTGACAGATACTGAGTTTTCCTCTTCTCTTTCTTTGCCCAGAAAGCAATGAAAAGTAGGTATTGAGAAATCAATCTCTTGTAGCAAAGCTGGGTTCCATCTGCTCCTGAACTCAGCTAAGCAGACGAGGAAATTCCATCAACGTTGATAACAATGCCTAGATTTCAGTGGAATTGCACAAGGCATAAACACCGCTCCCTGTATGTGTTAGTGAAGATTTATTGTATTTGTCTTGAAGGTGTCAAGTAGCAGAGAGACTTGAGAGGAGAAAATGAGGGAAGTGCATGTGTTGGCTGACCAATTCCTGCAAAAGCATGGAGAGACTGAGGGCCCTGGGACGACTCTCATGGGACTGCGATTCAGGAGTTGTGGTTCTCCTGCCACGTCTCCCAGTGATCATGGTTACCTACTCTCCTCTAGTTTCCTATGTAGCTAGGTAGTCAGTTTTCTATTGTCTTATCATATGTGTATACAGGACTGAGCAGAGATAGCCTGGAGCATGGCAGGGCACTATCATCATAACAGAGATATGAAGACTGAAAGTGTTGAAACAGGCTAGTTCTGAGCAATATGTGATGATTTGTAGTCTGGAAATTTCTGAGATAAAAAATTCCAGGCTGCAGGACAACTCTTGAAAATTATTTCCGTATGCTTACCTTATTCTTTTTCTTTTATTCTACCTGTTCTTAGCCTCTGCCAGGAACAGGATCCAGAACTAGGTAGACTTTTGGTCTGATTGAATATGGCTGTTCTCATATTTTGTTATGCTACCTCTCTCTGTTTTCAAAATGTACTGGAGAGGAGGAGGTACTTTAAAGTCCACTCATTCCACATAGGTTACAGAATGAGACCCTGGGGAGGGTCAGAGGTTTAACAAGTGGAGATTGGCTTAACACAGACAATGAAGTCAGCAATATTCCTTACAAGATTGACTTATTAGCTGCATAAACCTTATTATCTTTCAACTAAATGGCTTTATATCTAATTTATTATCTGATAAAGGGTTAGTCTGAAAACCAATACTCTTTTGTAGTTATTCAGTATGCTGCTTACGATTCCCTGCTTTTATTTATACCATAGTTTATCATTCAAGCTGGTTGTTTGTCATAGGCAAAAGGAGGAAGATCATGCTCTTGCTTTGGCTTTGCTGTATTTTAAAAAGAAGGAAGGTGATGACATATACTTTATTATTGAGTTGATTGAGAAGAAAGGCAATTAGGCAACATCTGCACGGACAGAGGGGAGCCTTATGGAAACAGGCCCTATCCTGAATTAGTGTGGTGTCATTCTGATAGTGTAATTGAGATCTTTAGGTTTAAAAGAAATGAGTCTGCTTCACAGAAAGGTTGGGTTTTTTTATGACATTACAGATTTTTTCTTCTGAGGTCAGTGCAGGATCTATATGCTTCCTTTTGAGCATGGATCAAGTTCCACACGCAAGCTTAAAGTCCCTCCCCTCCTCCAGTGCAGACCCTGGGAGCCTTGTCCAGCTGGGGAATAGCTGGGGCAGTGCTGGCTCAGCTGGGCTACCACCGTGCACTGCAGAGTGCCATCCTGTGATACCAGACAGCTGGCATCAAGTGGGGAAGTGGGATGAGTTTCTCTCTTCAACTGCTCTGTGCATGCAGCCAATCATTTTGGGATTTGTAGGCAACTAGTTACTGATGTCCTTTAGCTGGCAATATTAATGGAGAGTTTAGGTCAAGGCACACACTGTACATGTACATGTACATGACATTAGCTTGGTCACTAGTCTACACTCCTCTGCCTGAGGTTCCTGTCTGAAAAGACCAGGTTTCTTCATGCCCAGTATCTTAATCACTGGAGGCACTCACAGGCAAGTGCACATGTCACTGTATACCTACGAGTCCCTTGTCCCGCTGCCTGCTCCTAGACACCTCTACATCTTCCCATCTTAGTGAGAGCCAGCAGAAGTAAATGACTGCTTATATCCTACCATTTTTCTGCAAGGTCTGGAATTTTGGCTTAGAACAGTGCCCACCAAAGCTGCTGTGTTTAGTATGAAAATAGGTGTATTTTCCAGTGGTTTTACTCTTGCAGCAGAAAATTCGATCAGAAGAGGGGAGAAGGAGGTTGGAGGTTTGTTATTTCTTGCAATTGCCATGACAGGATTCCTCAGAACTAATTTTGGAGATTAAACTTCCTGGAAAAGGAGTGTGCCTTACACGTATATATGTGGATTGTATGATGAGGCACTTATATGACTTCAGTTCTTCCATTATATGTTTTGAATTACTGGCTTTTAAATCTTATTATCTGTAGGTTCTGTATTATTTTATTTACTTATGAAAAGGGAGCATAGAGAGAATGGTGTTAATATCTCACAACCTAATTTAGCTGTAACCATGCTCTTCAGCATCACAACGGCTACATCAGTAGAAGATTCCCAGGCCTAGTGATTTGTCACTCCTATGTTTAGATACCCAGTCATACCTATGTATATTGCACATAACCAGTCATATATCAGCTTTCACAGTAGTCTGGGTGGAATTAGTCTCTATTCTGCTTAATTACCCTTGGAGCAAAGAAAAAGACAGAAAACACTGAACCTCCCATTATTTTGGGTTATTGTTGACTCACCTTTCTGACAATGGCAGGTTGTGCACACCTCTATCACCTTCTCTTTCTTCCAAACTGAAAAATAGCCGTTTTTTTACTTTCCTGATCAGGTTTATGAGTGAGCTAGGTGCCAAGTTTCACTCTTCTTGGTATCGTGCAATACTCCTACAGAGCCCTCAAGCAAAACATTTAAAACCTACACAATCTTAAGCGAAAACTAGAGGTGTCTGTACAATGAGGCAGCAATTTTGAAGATTACGCCCTCGAACTGCAGTGTTTCTTTGTGGATGGGTCAGAAAGTCTTCCTGTCCTTTTCCCCAGTACCGCAAGCCAGCTGGGTGCAAGCCAGGCCCTGTCTAGAAGCTGCATATCACAGTATTAGCCTTGGCCAATAATTCCTGTCTAGAAACAAGGCATTTCAACTTGGGCTTAGTGCCACCTTAATGCATCTGGACTTAAACACGTCTGTTTTCATCGAACACACATTGAACAGAAGTGAGATGGTGAGCAGCTGTGTCTTCATGTTCATCTGAGGGTGTTGCCCTGCCTTGATTTTGCTTGCACTTTCTTGACTGATAGAGAGAATTGTGCCCAAATAATCTGAATTGAAGGACTGTCCATTGTCACAATCAGAAAAACAGAATGGTCCTGTCTTCTGCATTTCTGCTCTGTTGATAGCTCAGACCCAGAATATCTAAAAATATAGAGGCTTTGGAGTATCTGAAGATATAAGTTGTGCCAATTTGTTACCAAGCTCTCATGAATATGTCTTCCTCAAAATAAGTCTTCCTTTTGGGGGGCTTGTTCACTGATACTTACCTGAAGAAGAAACCATAATGATTTTTTCCCCCCTCCACAGCTGTGCTTTTAATATGCTGATGGAAAATGTATTGGAATTTTGGCTTATATTCTAGTTAGAAATAGATAAATCTGTTTATACCAGGTAGTGATTTGACTGGAAGACTCCTTAACACACCCAACAGAAATGAAATGAGTATTTATAAATAGTCTCTTTAATCATGGAAAAGAACCTTGTATCCAAATTTATGCAGACTCCCTTAAAGACATGGCCAGGTTCTCCTTTCATCATCAACAGATTTGCTTTGTGTCTCAGTTAACTTCCTTTAAGTTGCACCACTGGTTTATGCTAGAGTTACGGAGAGATCTTGCTTCCAGGCAGCTGAGGAAATGCCTCCCCCTTCCTCATTTTTTGTGTCTTTTGTTATTTCTCGTATGAACTGCTATCATAAATATTTAGATGGAAATGGCTAATAGGAAAATTGTATGGTTTTTAAGTTCAATGAGCCATTAAATAGGTTCTAATAATCTCACTAAAAGTTTGGAATATTTAATAATGAGAAGCAGACGTATAGGTTACTTGATTGCTACCAGACTCTCGGTAAATACTGTCAGTGGCTCATATGCTGCGGATTCCTCAAACACCCTCAAAGAAGAGCCTCTGGGGATGGGGGAGGGAATCAACCAAATCATGTATAAACAAAGTGCTGTTCAAGAGAACATAACTCGTTTTTTTGAAAATGCTCTTTACCACATGCTTTTTATCATCACTGTGGAAGGCTTAGAGGTTTTCCAATAAGCAATTAGAGACATAATTAGACTTTGCATTTATAAAAGTTTACACTTGTATTGCATATAACAATGTCATGGGTTTCAATGGCCTTTTCTAGAATTCACACTCTCACAGATCTGAAATTTAAGATGTACAGAGTCACCTTCTCCAAGGCAAAGCGCCCACCACTGTAAGACACCAGGGAAGATGTTAGTTTATTCAAATTACATCAGGGCACAGAGCCAGGTGGGAAACCTTGGTTAGCAGCATCTCCCTCTAGAGCCCTTCTCTTCTATGGCTATATAGTGAATTTAGGAATTGCTTAATTAGGTGATTGAGAATCAGATAAAGTTACAGTCCTAATCTACATTGTAGGTTTCCCTATTTGCTCTATGCAGTGCAAACAATTAAATATTTATTGGGCCAGATGAAGCTAGTCAGAGGCCTGAGATATGTTTCTGTAAAAAGTTCCTTGAATAAGCGTGAGGTGAACACATTCCATACGTTGGTCTGTGAGATATGAGCTAAACTCACCAAAAGGTTTTTCTAACAGGCTCTCTGCTTATGTCCTCGTTAGATGTTGGATCTTCTGGCCTCTGAAAGGTGGCAGCAAAATGCCTCTGATTACGCAGACCCCCATGCTGGTTGCATGTTCTCTAGAGGTCCCTTTCTGCAAAGCAAACCATGTCTGTCCATTTTTACAGCCATTTACAATATTTGATGAGATAGAGCAGAGCTTCAGGTGGCACAGCTGCAGGAAGCAATAAACTAGTTATACATTCTCCTGCCTTGTGTTAACTAGATAAGAAGTGCTCACATGAGCTGTGTCGTGCAGCTTTTAAGTTTGCACCGGAGGAAGTGGGAAGGCGGGGAAAAGAGAGGTGCTTTATCTGCCCTACACCTTCCTTGCCCTTATCTCCTTGTGAAAACGACAGATGAAGTTACTACGCCAGTAATCCCTGCTGAGTGAACAGAAAAAAGAACGAAGGCTGTTTCCAAAACATTTGCAGCGGGGTTGCATAATCTTCCTGCGATTTGCAGAGATCTCACAGGCTCCACCTGGCCAACTATGCAGCTGTAGTTCCTCTTGGAGCTCTGGTCATGCCTACTTGGAGTTTCTCTGACTTAGCAGGTGGCACCTGCCATTAAGCAGCATTGCTCCTATGTCATTTGACTTACTGCATATGGATGTACACACCTTGTGTGGGGTGGGACAGTTATCCCTCTGAAGATGTTAATTTTGGGGGTTAGTGCATCGTCTTAGCATTAAGTAGCCGATGAGCTAGGTGTCCTCTCCCTCAGACCACTATTTATTTAATTGTCTCTTGGTGTTTTCTGTATCTGAGGAATCTGCCCTTTATCCATTTGAAACTTAAATACCATTAGCTACTCTGTGTGGGAACTGAATCTTGGTTGTGCCTTCCATATCTTAAGAAGACTCTGGGGGACAAAACCTGTAGATATTACCTTGATAATAACTAAGCTTGCATTGCACGGCATGCATACACATGTATAATCAGGTACCTCTTGCATATTTTAGAAGCATAAGCACTGCCATTTAGGTCAGCAATGGAGAGTCAAAACTGTTGATCAGCTTCAACTGGGTAAAAAAGATATATCAAGCATCTTCTGACTTTATTTATAGAGATTTGACTCCAGTGACATTAGTGAAAGTACACTGCTGGAGAAAACAACCAAAATTAGACTGAGTAATTTCTATGATGTGTTGCCCTTTTGGACAGCTTGGAGTCTTTGACAAAAGGCAAGTCCTACACCTGCACAAAGTTTATGCTATGTTTGAGGCCCTTGTTAAGGAAGGCAATCTGTGGGGGAATTTTTTCACACTTGCACAGAATTCCATTAACAATAGGGGCCCATCCAGGCAGTCGGACCCACATGTATCCAGCTAAAGGGTGGTGGCTATATATCTATATGTATATAATAAATAAATAAATAAATGTAAGTAAATATAACCCAGACATCGGTCATGGAAGTGTTTTGTTTTCAGGTTGGAAGGAAGCTGCTTTCACACATCATGCTGTGGCACTTCAAGATAATTCTGTCTCTTATCAAGACAATGGCACTAAGATAGTGGGGCAACAGACGGAAGTTATGTGCCTGGAGTTTCTCCAGAGCTGCAGGATCACACACTTGGTTCTTTCTAAAAGCGCTTGTGAACTTTTGTACCTTGTACCATTAAAACTGTAGCTGCTATTACGATGGTGCTTGATTTTCACAACCAACTATGAAATAGGTAGAAGATTCCTTCTTCTGGCCTCTTTAACATCTACATGACTGGAAATTAAGTGAGGTGGTGATTGCCCTTCTATTCTACAGTGCCATGCAAACAGCTGCTCTGTGGTGGGGGCCATCAATGTCTGTACTGTCCCTTTTCTTTCAAGGTAAGAAATGTGTCTTCAAGACCTGCTTTTGAGGACCCAATCAAAGGGAAGAAACCGAAGAAAAATCTTTACTGGCAGCACTGAACTCCTGCTAATTAACTCTTAGGCAAATGAAGTGGGGACTTCTATATCATCCTTTATTCAGTTCATGGTAGAGAACTGAGATTCTTAGAATCATAGAATGGCTAGAGTTGGAAGACTTTAAAGATTATCGAGTTCCAATCCTCCTGCCATGGGCAGAGACACCTCCCATGAGACCAGTTTATTCAAAGCCCCATCCAGCCTGGCCTTGAACACTTCCAGGGAAGGGACATCCACAACTTCTCTGAGCAACCTGTTCCAGTGCCTCACCACCCTCACAGTAAGGAATTTCTTTCTAGTACCTATTCTAAATCTTACCTATTTCAATTTAAAACCATTACCCCTTGTCCTGTCACTACACTTCCTGACAGAGTCCCTCTCCAGCTCTCCTGAAGGGTCCTTTCAGATACTGGAAGGCTGCAATAAGGTCTCCCCAGAGCCTTCTCCTCGCCAGGCTGAACAACCCTAACTCTCTCAGCCGGTCTTCATAGGAGAGGTGCTTCAGCCCTCTGATCATCTTCTTGGCCCTAGGCTGGACCTGTTCCAACAGTTCCATGTCCTTCCTGTGCTGAGGACTCCAAAGCTGGACACAGTACTCCAGGTGAGGTCTTACAAGTGCAGAGTAGAGGGGTAGAATCATCCTCCTTGCCCTGCTGGCCACACTGCTTTAGAGGCAGCCCAAGATGTGTTTGGCATTCTGGGCTGCCAGTACACACTGCCAGCTCATGTTGAGCTTCTCATCTACCACCACTCCCAAGTCCTTCTCCTCAGGGCTGCTCTCCAGCCATTCTCCAACCAACCTGTATTTGTGCTTGGGATTGCCATGTGCCAGGTACAGGACGCTGCACTTGGCTTGGTTAAACTATATGAGGTTTGCATGGGCCCACCTCTCAACCCTGTCCAGGTCCTTCTGGATGGCATTCTTTCCCTCCAGTGTGTTGACCACACCACACAGCTTGGTGCCATTGGCAAACTTCTATCCCACTGTCCTTGTCTCCAACAAAGGTGTTAAACAACACTGGTCCCAGCACCAAGCCCTGATTCTTCTGCATCCTGGTAAGAAATGGAAAAAACAGCAGAAAGGAAAGGTTATTTTCTGTGCCAACTTGCGAACGTGGCAGGCTCACAGAGTCCTGACTCACTTGCAGAGTCTCTGCTGCTCCAGCAGTGGTTCAGTGAAACTGGGCTGTTACTGGTAAGTGCAATTATTTGCAGCATGTGTATACCCATGCATGTCTCTCTAGTCATCCATCTGGGCTGCCAAGGTCTTTTTCTTGCAATGCCTTTTGTTCTCTAGCTGTATTAATAACCTCATTGCATAGTTTTAGCTGGCACCTTGCTCATGACTGTTAGGCAGGGCACTGCTTGAAATTAGATACAGCAGGCCAGCTTTCAGAGAGGGAATGCTGAGCCTGCAATTACAAACTTAAGTCTGCGAAACCACAGGTGCAGCATGGTTAGAATGGCTTCTCAGAGGTGCTGCAGCAGAGTGTGCCCAGACGTGATGGGTGATGTGTGGGGAAGGTAAACTCATACCTCTAACTCTTCATTCGTGGGCTCAGGCTGTCATCAGACATGTTATTCCAGATAGAACTGAGCCAGCGTAAGAGGTTATTGTCCACATTTTCTTGTCTTGACCATCCTCACTTCTCTCCTTCTGGTGCTCTCTTCACCTCCTGGTGCTCTCATCTCCTTCCTGAAATAACTGCTCATGTAGTCCCTCCTAGCCTGAGCTTCCCTACCCCTAAAATGATGCTGGTTTAAGCTTAATAAAGTGAACAGAATTTATTTTATTTTATTTTATTTTATTTTATTTTATTTTATTTTATTTTATTTTATTTNAAAGTGAACAGAATTTATTTTATTTTATTTTATTTTATTTTATTTTATTTTATTTTATTTTATTTTATTTTATTTTATTTTATTTTATTATTTGTGTATCTACTGATTGATTGATTTTATGAACTGGATGTTTTTTTGGAAGAGGCAGTTTAAGGCTGGACTACACCAGCTAGTTGGTGAGATGGGTTACACCAATTTATTGTCACCAAGTGACAACAGCCCCACTTTTGCCACTTATGTGGCCAGACACTCCTGTTGTTTCTCTTGCATTAGGTTCAGGTGCTTGTCACATCCATGCATGAACCTTTTGCAGAGTGAATGAGCTGAGTCAGCTCTCCAGAATGTTTAGGTGAACACCAGAACTGGTGGAGGAAAGGACTGGACTATGCAGTTGTGGCAGAGAGAAAGAGGAAGGAGCATCATCATTTGCTGACAGCACGTGGCTACAGATGTGAGCAGATGAGGCAACACTGGGAGCTGTAGGAAGCAACGCTTGTTTAGTCGCACGGCTAGACCTGGCAGGTTGGTAACTTTGGAACATGGGAAGAGAATGATGATGAGTTGATGACCTCCCACTAAGGCTGGTAGATGCCCAGCTCCCTATTGGAAGTGTTCAGTGAGATAGAAGTCTCTAAATGCAGCCTTCTGAGACACTAGCCAGGAGTTTGTCACATTGCCAGGCTGCAGCTGGAAACAACATCTGCATTTTGAAACATGTGAAGGATGTGTTTGGTGAAAGCTTTTGAGCATGCTTGGTTGGAGGGATGTGCCTGTCCCTTGAGGGTCTGGTGTATCCTGGTGGGATGACGAAATGCAGTTACTGTTGATCCCTCTCCTCAGGCCAGGTCAGAGTGGCTTGGCAGGCAGCTGATCCACTGAATTGTAAATATGAACTCTGCAAGTTGTGATGAGCGTGAAAGGGAGGAAGAGTAACCATGGGATTTAATCGCAGTATTTGGATTTTTTTGCCTATCTGTGCCCTGCATCTTCAGGCTCCCCAGGCTCCTGTAAGAGAGTGAAGAGCTGGTCCATGATCTGTACAGTTCATTTAGAGCAGGCCTGAGCCTATGTGCCACTGAGGGGCAGATAAATTCCTTTGGTGTTCTAGCTCATAAATGTAGGTAAATGAAAAGATTAAGCTCTGATTTCCCTCTATGTTCAACTCAAGCATGTCTTTGTAACCCAGCCTGCTCCTATTTATACAGATAAATGCCAGCTCAGCAATGATAAACAGTACGATTTCCCACTCTCCCTGGTGCTTAACCTGGCCCATTTTGTTACAAATGATTAGGCCATTAACTCACCAACTCCAAATAGAACTAAGAAGGAATTAAATGCTGTGGGGAAGATTTGTTCAGTGGCATTTTCACTTGCTCTCTTCCTGAGGGCAAGATCCATAAGCCTCTTGGCTGTAGCCAGTGACCTGTTCAAATAAACCCTGACCCTGGGGACTTAATTGATGAATGTGTTGTGCAATTTCACCCACTCTTTCCAGCAGACTTTTCAGTCATCTCCTGTGTAGTAACCCCCGTTGTAGGAGCTGAGAGCTACAATAGCTATAAAACATGAGGGGTAATGGAGTTCATCCCTAATTGAAATGAACACCTCAGATTACATGTTGGAGCTTCCTGTTTTATTAGAGGCTGTTCCCTCCCCCTGTGTTGTCACTGGAGAGGTTACACCGTGGAATTGCAACTTCCCCAAATAATAAGAGCCTTCTGGTGGAGAGAAGCCTGAGAAACTTGACATCCCAAATATCCCATCTCCCACACAACCAGGGTGTGTGCAAGCCTGGAGCATCTCCGCAGCTAGAGGTAGTGATAAGGTGGTCCTGTTTCACAGCCCAGTCAGCACGGAGCTGCCTGTCTCTGTGGCATCCCTTCAGCCCTGTTATGAAGGATCTGGGCTTTTGCTGATCCCTTGCCAGCATTCATTGCCTATGAGCCAGCCCAGTGGGGAACACTCTTGGCCCTGCCAATTTCACCAGAGGAAAAAGCTGCCAATACAGCCAGAACCCTAAATCCAAGAGCCTATAGAGGGATGTGACTCAAGCTCATGGCTCAGTTCTTTGTGCTGTTTTGGGAGAGGGCGTCAATGAGAGCACAGCAGCAGAGCAGTCCTCATTCAAAGTTTTCTGCTTCCTCCATTTTCCCACTTCTCTCCCTTGCAGACTGCTATGAGCCAGATTTCCCAAAAAGATCCTGACACCCCTTGCCTCTCTGCACTTGTGTGGGTGTCCAAGGCTCTGTGGGAGACCTGTGCACAGAACCTCTGGCAGATGGCCCCTGAGCACTCTGGGGAAGGAGAAACATATCCCTGCCTTTGCCAGATACATCTATGTGTTAGAATTTACTTGGCCCCACTTCTGTAACTTAAAAAAGATTAGTCTGTTAAAAAGGATGTGCAAACTCCTTGCTTTTTGCAGAAGGACTTGGCTTTTTTCCTGGGTTCACTCTGGGGGCCGTGTATAGGAAAGCAGAGGAAAGTCTTCTCTGATCTCACCCTTGGCTTTCACCAGCTTCTCTCTAGAGACACCCAAAATCTTAGCTAAACGGGGTTTTATGAAGGTTTGAAGATCTGAGAAAACACTCTTCAGAACAGGGTGTATGGAGAAGTGATGACGGGGCTCCTCATCTGTATTTTGTAGCTGAACCTAATTTTTTGCCTTAGGTTCAATGTGCCCATCTGTGAAGTGGGTCTAAGGAGGCTACAGGTGTGTACCACCAGCTTGACTTGTTCCCACTTCCACAGCTCAGCTTGTAGGATATGCTGGGAGAGCTCTTGGTCAAGTGAAAGGCCAGGCTGTTTCTGTCTCTATAGGCTAAGATGCTCACTGACTCACAGAAGCAGAGGTGACCTCCAGCAGGGACAGTCTTTAGCTGTCACCAGGCCTCTGCAAAAAGAATGTCTCTCCACAGCATGTAATTTTGCTGTTCCTTTGCAGTGATGTAACCATGACTGGTGTGATGCTTGCAAATTAATTTCAATTCCTGATTTAAAAACATCAGGGAAGCAGTAGATAATGAAGGCTACACAACCCCCATGGCTCCTCCGGGTGGGTGAAAAAGGAACCCTTTTGTTTCCTCACACCACGATCAGTGCCATTCAGATGTTTTTAATGAGTTACACAGAAAGAATTAGGAGCAAAACAAGATAAAAAGGGCAATCTTCACCCTCCTGTGAAAGCAGAGACATAACAACCCCCTGTACCTAGATAGTCAGGACTGGAAGAGAAAATGGCCTCACCCATAATTTATGGCTCACTGTAGAGCCACAGAAGCTTTGCCGTTTGCAAATATGACCCTTAGTGGGTTATTAACCTGAGTCTCCGGAGGCTCATGTTAACACATTCATCCTCTTGTTAATTAATTAACTGAAATATGCATGCCTTCCTCAGATGCTAGCTTGCAAGGGGTAACGTGAATTTTGATTATACTTAATCCCATGCGAAATACAACAGACGCTCCCACTATGTAAATACTGATGGGCAGCTTAGAAACCTCTGTGATCCAACAGGATCTGATCACAAGCACTGGTGTCTGGCAATCTGCAAAAATATGTCAGCACAGAGCTGCTGTGGCATTAAAAATGAAGTGGTGTTTGTTTCGTTGTAGGCTTGGTTTTGGCAGGAATGGGAGCAGTTTTATTACTAATGCCAGCCAGGCAGTCCTTTCAGTGAGGCATTATCAATACACTTTTCGAACTTTCTTTGTGAAAGAGATATAAATTTATTTGCACCCAGAAGCCTGCCATCTACAAAGCTGCTATAAAGCTTTGGCGGCGAATAGCTGACTTCGAATGTCCTGCTACACACCTTTCCCAAACATTTGATACGCAGCAGGTGAATGCGAAAAGCTTATCAGTCCAACCCAGCGTTATTTCCTGTCATAACTTTGCACAACAAAGGAAGTTTCTGTCCTCGCCGAGCTTTGGTGTTGCGATATGTACTGAGGTTCCTTCAGCGAAACCACTTTAATCCCTGGGAAGCCGAAATCACAGAGAAGGGGACAGGGATATTGCTCCTGCTAACTGCAATTTTATTAGCACCCAGCTGTATCAAAGCGCATGGGTGCGACAAGGGAGGTAGCCACATGAGATAGAGGGATGCTCGCCCAGGCTTCGGCGTCAACCGAATAAAAGGGAGAGCCAGGGCCCTGTTTCTGTGTTACATTTTAATATAACAGTTCAATAAAACAGGAAACAAAAAGAAAGTCTGGGATTTATATTTAAACTTATTTGATTAGAACCTCTTTTATCGTGTCTTAGGGAGAGATCTTGTGGACAGTGTTAGGACAGGCTTGTTTTTTTGAGGAGAGTGAAGGGAGGATGCATTCAAGGGATGCACGTTAAGTGATGATGCCACTATGCCACCAGAGCAACTTTCTGCCTTATGAAACTGCTGGGCTTCGCAGCACAGGCAGTTGGGCTCTGCAATGGCCTGTGTATTTGTCATCGGCATGGCAAACTCATCCATCTGAATGGGTCTTGAGGTCTGCTGCTTTTGCATGAATGGGCAATGCAGAAAGAGATTTGGACCTCATGTATTTTCATGCCAATGGCAATACTTTTGCTGAACTTTTCTATCCTATTACCTGCCTGAAATGTTACTAGGGATTACACAAGGAGGTCTGCTCCTCCTCTTCTCCATCAACCCCATCAGATGAGGGGGGAGAGCACAATGTTGTGCTCAAGCCCACCTCTGACCAGAGTCTGGGAGGAGATGCTGAGATGATGTCCACCTCCAATGGATAAGCAGCAGCACCAGCCAGTGTGGCAAGGTCTAATTTAAGCAAGTTCCCTGTTGGCTGTTCCTTGTCTGACGTCCTGTGGCTCCTGTCCTTAGAAGCTGAGAGTGCTGAGGCCCCAGTGCTGCCTCGTGCATGCTGGAGCATCTTCTGTCAGGGAGGAGAGAAGCCAAGGGAACACATCATCCATGGGCCTGGTACTGTCTTCACAATGCTTCAGCTGGAGGAGAAAAGATAGAAAAAGAAGGGAAAACAGATCCTTTGCAGACATCATGCATGTTAAGTGTGAACCAAAATAAAAACACTCAGCATTCATGAGCATAAACATGAATTGAAACAAAGATATTTTGTTAAAATGACAAGGCCATAGGGTGAGTCAACTTTGCTGGGTATTAGGCAAAATTTGGAAAAATTTGACTGAAGGAAGGCTCTGAAAGAAATGGCATGTCTTAGTGTTTGTGCACATATATGTTCACATGTACACACATACCTGTCCACTCCAATTGTCTTTAAGATGCAGTGCCTTATGCAAGTGTAAAAAGAATCTTATCTGCAAGGGATTTTATTCTCCCAAATGAAGTTGGAGAGAGTGTGTGCTAGATGGAAGTCTGTCTACATATACAAATTGTTCCAATTTAACTAAATTGGTTTCTAAATTAATTTAGTTAAATCAGTGCAACCCCTTTAGTAGCTAGCATTGATTCAGCTTAATTGAGTTTGTTCCCAAATTAAGCTATATCAGCATAAAGCACTCATCAACCAATTTGAGCATTCACATTAAGGGCTGGCAATTTCTACATGTAAGCCAGGCCTGGGTGAGTTGGGGGAGTAGCCCAATATCCCCAGTGCCCCCATATGTTCCAGTGGTGCAGTAGTGACCATGGCCCAATATCCCCAGTGCCCCCATATGTCCCAGTGGTGCAGTAGTGACCTCCATGCTCTGCTTGGTGGAGGTGAAATGGGGATGGTCACCTCAAGGAAGATGGCATGAGCAGCTTGACCTGCTCTTGGCCCTAAATAAGCGTCCTGATGGGCGACTTTGTAATTTCATTAGAGGCCAGTTTCACTTGGGAGTTTCTTCCAAGGCAATTACGTGTAAAGTGAATGAAAAATTTTATTGCACACCGTTGGTACTGGATTTCAATCAGACCAGCATGATCACAACTTAAAATACACAAAAATCATTTGTTTTCAAGAAGGCACCACAAATTCCCTTCTTTTTCTTTTGATCTAGAAAGTCCATCTCTTAAAATTGTGGGCTGACAATGTCTCCTTTATGTTCAAGGAAATATAAAGCATTGCTTGAAAAACAGATGCAAAGTGCAGACAGAGTTGGCTTTTCACTGTGTTATTTCCTCCAGAAGTTTTTCTTGGATATTGCCTCACTATATACTAATAATGGGACAATATTTCTTTATGGGGTGTATAATTCAATTAAGCATATTAATGAGACAGTCACGGTAAAACAAACATATTTTTCACATCCACTGTCAGAAAAGAAAATGTTTTGCTTTGCAGATGGATCTGATACATGTCAGCCAGAAGTTGCCTGTTAACCAAGGTAACATAAAAACTGCTCCAAATGGCAGTGGAAAACCAAGGCTTAAAAAAAGTCCCTTCATACTCCCTTAGAAATATTGATTCATTATGTTGGCTTTAAGGCAGAGTACTACAATTCAGCAGATAGGGAAGTGGATGCGTCTCTATTAGGTTATGCTTCAAACAAGTAATCCCTCTTCTATGCTTTTTTTATGTTTTGTTTTGTTTTGTTTTAAGTAAAGTAGGATTTCTGTCTGACAGGTCAGACTGGAAGTGAAAGAAGAGATCAGCGAAGGGGGACTCAGCCCTGCTTTTACACCAAAGGCTTCCTGGTCTTTTATAGCAGGAAAGTCTTTAAGACTTTGAGGACTTCAAGAGACCACGATGGCAGGACAGCAGCAAAACTGCCTCTTCAAGGGCCCCCTGAAAGGTTCCACGTCAGGCACGTGTTGTGGACAACAGAAGGTCCTTGTTTAGTAATGAATAAAAGGCCAGCAGTTTTGCTTCTCTGCAGCCAGATTTTTAAGCCATAATTGGATCTTGTAACACTGCCAAGGTAAAGGCAGAGGGCCACGACAGGGAAGCCTGACACTGCAACTGAACTGAAACTAAATATAGTTCTCATGCAGTTTAAAAAAACACACATCAAAGCTCAGAGCACACGGCCCCATCCGAGACTCTTGCAGTGGAACAAAATGAGAAAACAACAATGATAACATATGTGTTTTACTGCGGAGCTACGGGCAGGCAAGTGAAATAATCCAAGAGAGGCCTTGGCTGGTTGTGATTAAAGATCATTACACTCCAAGCAATCCGAGACAGAACCCAACACCAGGCTGCTGAGGGAGCTGCTGGGCAGAGGGAGCTGGTGTAGCCCTAGGCGGGCGCCGGGGCAGTGGGGTGCTGAACACAGCTGCCCGCAGGGAGTCATCCCAAAAGTCATCCCAAAGCACAACATGTCTGTAGCAAATTCAAGTGGTATTTGCAAAAGGCAGAGCGCTGCGAATATGGGTGTGGTTATCTTGGTCATCATCTACTAATGATCTAATATCCCAGATAAAGACTACTGATGGGTAAGAGCAGATGGGAGCCGTGTCAGAGAGTGAGGGTTATTTTTTGCCTTAGGGTAAGGGGCTGGACTAGTTAACTTGCAGGTATTCCTTCTAGCCTGACACACTACAAAGTTTGGATGCCAATTTCTGTGCCCTCTAAGGCCAGATTTATTCAGAATTAGGAGTTTGCTTGGCACCATTATTCAGAGAAGGAGTTATCTGGCAAATTGGAGTCTGGGTTGAGACTTAGATAGCCCTTCTTCTTACTCGGATGACATAAATTCCTGAGTTTGGGATGCACCACAAAAGTGGAAACAAAAGAAAAATGGAAATGAACATCCTAAATATTTTCCAGCGTGGGAAAGCAAAACCATTAGAAGTGGGAAGCTTTCACGGTGTTTTGCATTCAAATTACACCTTTTATCCTAAGAGATCAAGTACTTCACACATAACTACCATCAGCACCCTGTTCAATGCAGCCCTTGCTGGGGTGGAACACAGGAGAGGGAGACTAAATGCATCTAAAAAGACAGGGGCAAAAATGCTCACAGGAAAATGAGCATCCATAAATGCCTGTGAAAGGAATTGCATCTAGAAAACCTATAGAAGGTACCAGCTGAATAGATCACCTTAACCTATTGAAGTAGAGAACAGAAGTGAATTTAATCCAGTGGGAACAGCTGTAGATAGTTTCCCTGCTATTAAGGCTTCCAAACCCTCTTCCAAGAGATGCAGTAGATTTACACTGCACGTGAAATGTCTGTCTGGCCAGGAGGAATTGCACGCTTGACTTCTGAAGAGAAATACTAAGGAAATAGAGTTTTCATGAAGAAAGCATCTGTTGGCTTTCATTCTTCCCTTTCACGGGAAAAAATGTGTTATGAAAAAATGAGTTTTCCTCATATGGTCAATGAGGAGCTACTTTAGCACACTCCTTCCCCTCTAATGTGCAAGGGGATTCCACAGTCATGCTGCTGTTAAATCAGTTGATGTTTAACTCAGGATGAAGCCTGTGTGTGTGGGTCTGTCCAAGAAATTATATAGTGGCTTTGTCTACCTGTTGCAATACAGGATTTCCAGCTTTTCAGCAACCTGCAAGCCAAAGTTAAGCTCTTTTTTTTTTCCTTCTTTTTTTTTTTCCCCAGTCCTTGTATGTATGTCTGTCTTCTGTTTATCCGACACACAGCTTTTTGGAGAGCAAGCCCTTCCTACATCCCTTCATGTCTTACCAAATATGCTTTGTATCATTTAGGCCTATTAAACTTTTATCCATTTTAATCCTAAAAGAAAATAATAAAAGCAATAGCACATAGCAGCAGACTTGTAAGCCTTAATGGCACTCTGGTGGGGCACAGCATGGGACATGAGGAATAGCATGGAAGGTATGGAAGGATGTCATTTGTGCAGAAGGTGGAATAGAGAAGTGAGGCAGTGGGTATGAAATGCTGGTGTTTTGGAGGAAGTAGGAAAGATACTAGCTGAATATTGTTGGTAAAAGAAGAAAAACAGGGACAATTACCATGGGCTTTGAACATGATATTGATCTGCTCATTGGGACAGGTAATGGACAGTTTTTTCTGAGCAAAAGAAAGATATGTATTTTTAATAGTAGGGCATGATAATTGCTTTGATACCTCCACTCAAAGCAACACAGTTAGATGTAGACAGGCTGCTATGTTCCTGGATGTGATGAAGATGATGCTGTTTCAGAAAGTAGGAGGAAATAGGCAGGGGAGCAACTACTTTAAACCCATTTCTGACTAACAGCCTGAGAATGTAAAGGTTGGGTGGTAATTTGGATGAAAGTGAGCATGAAATGATAAAGTTCATTATTCCAAGGGAAAAAGCTAGACCAGCAGAATATGGATAATGACTCAAAAAAAGTAGACTTTGGCAAACTTGGGGAACTGGTAAGTAAGGTCTCTGAGGAAAATAATCTCAGGAATAAAGGAATGCAGGAAAGCTGGCAGTTACTAAGCCTATTTTAAAGGCAAATTCCTCTGATGCAGAAGACAGATTGGAAACAGAGTGAAAGACCTGTGTAATTGCCTCAGGAGCATTTCAAAGACCTGAAAACGAAAATGACTTGACAAATGGAGAATGCAGAGATCCCAAGCAGAGTTTCTTTCCCTACCACACAATGAAGTTAAAGAAGGGAGCAAGCTGGAGACTGGCCTGGAGGAGTCCCAGCTGAGTGGTGCAGCAGAGGGGACTGCCATGGGACGTTGTGTGCTGTGTGGGAGAGTGCACTGCAGGAGTGAGAAGCTGGGTGAGTTCATGCATGAGTGTGGCACAGAGTGAAGGGAGGTATAAGTGATGTGAAAGTGTGGTGACACTGCAGCATCCAGGGACTATGATGAGCACCTTGTGAGATATTGGCAGAGCACTGCAGCTTTTGTCAGTCTAGTGGGATAATGAACTTTGTTTTCCCTTTGTCTTTTGTGGCCCAGCTTTTGCCCTTAAAATAGTTGATATGCTAAAAGAGGGTCTTAATGCAAATTGGAAATAGAAAGGTGATTTCCAATATTCGCTGCAGTTAGAAGAGCCAAGTCAGTAGAAGAGAGTGAGTTGCAGCCTCTGCCTGTTAGAAATCTCTGGCTTTTGGAGGAAGCACTGTCTCTGCAGTGCTGCACATTGGGACAAGCCAAGGATGTTTACCTCCACAGCCCATCCCTCTGGTGAAATAGCAACTGCAGTAGCTCTGCAGCTGCCTCTTCTCGGATAATGCTGGTGCAGGAGGAAGGCAACTGAGAGTTTTCTATAGGAGAAGATGGTATGGCTGCTCAGACACTGGGTATGACCCATGCAGGATGAGGAACTGAGGCCATAGCTGGTGGGCAGCAAGGTGAAGTTTGCTGACAAGTTGTGGCAGCATTGGGCAGAAGCTTGGGGAAGAAGGGCTGTGTCAAGACTCTGCAGAGGGATGGTGGGAGTACAGGGGATGGGGAGGAGCGGCTTTTCCAGGAGGGGGTCATGGACCTTCTCTGTCACTTGAAACAAGGAACCAGAGCAGTTGTACCTGCTGTCCCTTCTCTGTCTGACTCTACAGATAAGCAAAAGGGCTTTCTGAACCTCCCCCCAGCATGAAGAGGTAGAAGTAGCCCTATCAGTCCAGAAGACAGCAGTCTTTCTCTTTTTTGCCCCCATCCAGGCATCACTCTGAGTGACTCCTGCCCCAACATCACAGTGGGGAATGCTGCTATGGCACCGCCACTGCATGGCACTAGGTGAGTCTGCCTGTCTTTTAAATAAAGCTATTATTAGTGCTGTTATGCTCAAAGATCTCCTCAAACTGGAGGGTGATAGTAGCTCCTTAAGAATCAGTTCGAGCCCTCCTAGTCAAGATGGTGACCAATCAACCTTCACAGGACTGCACTGGGCCCTTCCAGTACATGGCTACAGTGATAGAGAAGATACTGCAGGCACCGAAGGAGCCCAAACTCACCCTTTCACTACTGTCAGGCTTGTCTTTAAAGCTGGTGTTTTACATTCCAGGATCATCTGCTTAATTCCTAATGGATTTGCCTGATGGAGCAGGGACAGGGAAGGGAAGACAAGTCATGGCCATGTGCATGTACATGGAGAATCGGGTCTCTCAGATGAGGTGCAAAAATGAAAAAGAGTTGAAGGGAAGGGTGAGTAGGTAAGGCCAAGTCTATGCTGGCAATCAGAGGGAGGGTGGGGTGGCTCACACTATGAACAGGGGTGAGCTCTGCATCCAGGATTTGCAGCCAGACATGCTATCTTTCCATACATTAAATCTCTGCGTCTGGCAGAGGAGAAACCTTTTTCCATGCCACAGCCCTATTGAATCTGTTGAGAAGTCCTTAGGTCTTTCTGAACAAGGATTTACACCAGGAGGTAAATCTGTACAGGCGTAAGCACCATAGAGGCATAAGCATAGTCATCCTACTAGTATGATTTTCCTTCTGGATATCTTGTGGAGGAGTAGAATTGCCTTAATTTCTAGTGCTTTGCAAGTTGCTTATGACATTATGCCACTGAACAAACAAGCGTTAAATGATAATGAGCTGTTTATTCATTACCTGCATCCCTTGATTCTTGGCTGATTTCCACCTGGCCTTCAGGAGAGCTCTGTGTTGATCAAGGGATGTATGTTCTGCAAGCTTTATACCACAGGTCACTAATTTTAAGGACAACAGACCTCAGTGCTCTGAAACTGAGACCAGTATGCTTGACTTCAGGGTGTTAAAGATACAGTATTAGGAACATGCTTTCTGTATACCAACACTCAATTATTTTCCCCTCAATGATGTTCCTTATTTGGCAAGCAAACTAAGGGCCTAAGAACGTACACTGTAAACAATCTTTGGAAACTTTAAATGGCTACAGTCAGTCATTGTGTGAATAGTAATTTCCTAAATATATTAGCTGCTGAGAAATAGCCTTTTAGAAATACTTGCAAGGGTGAAAGTCTTGAACCCTTGAGGCCCTGACCTCAATAAGCAAATACAGAAAGTCCCTGTACGCAAGTAACATGCCAACTAGGTATCAGAGACCAAATGGGTATCAGAATGCCTGCTAGCCATCTCCCAGCTTGCCATTCCCCAGCACACAGGTGAAGGCAACAAGTAGAAGTGCAAGAGCAGCCCCAGGCCCCATCAGGGGTGAGAATTTTAGAGGGCAGGCAGCAGAACCAATGCCACTATCACCACTTCAGGCAAGACTTTTAATCCTCATTTATTAATAAGCAGGTAATAGGTTTGAACAAGATCTTGACTAAATTACTTTGAAACTTTATGAATAAAATTTCTGAGGAGGTTCAGGGCAGGAGCTCTGACAAACTTTACAAAACCTAGTTATACTGCAAAATGCCTTGTTTACTTGATTGAAATAAAAGCCACCTTTTTTTTTTTTAATAAAACTGAACCCCAAACTCAACATTAATTTCCCTTGCTGTTTTCTCTACCCAATGGTATGCTTGATGTATCCCATTTGTTTTCACTCGATCAGCTAGTATTAATGGCAACAGAATTCAAATGCACAAAGACTTTTGTTATTGAATTTCAATTGAAATCTTTTGGGCAGACATAATAAGAACTTGTCACTGTGTGTCAAACAGTTTTGCTTGTTATGGTTTCAAATGGAATAAAGGATTGATGCAGATCTCTCAAGCTGACAAAATTTGCGACTTCCACATTAAGAAAAGACAAGGATTTTCCAATGCCCTGGTGAATGCAAAACTCCTCCTCGAGCCAAAGGCCATCTAAACAGAGGAACCTGAAGTATGGTGATGGCAGCATGTTGGCAGTGAATGCACAGATGAAACATTTGCTGGAAGCAAAAAACTCAGCAAGTAATAATGTGCTGCACATTTTGAATAATGAATGCTTGAAGTCTGAAATACTTTGTGTATTTTCTTTGTGCTTTGAAGGTTGGGGTCAAGGAATATCCAGTTGTCTTCTCCTTGAGTTGTGAAAAAGACTGCAACTCAAGACCCTCAAGATTCCTTTTTTTAGACTATGAGTACTTACAGCACAAGTTACTGGATTACCTGCTTTAGTGCATAGATATGAAAGATTTAAAGTGTTTTGTGGACTATGCAGTTAGGAAAAGCAAAGTGTCTCACACCTTTTGCTTCATCTGTACTCTGTGCTTTGCATAGCCATTGATGTAACAGAGCATAATATGATGTAGGACTTCCCAGCTGACCAAAGAGCATCTCCAAGACTTTTGCTTAGCTAAGAGTGATAGCAGAGGGTTTTAGACTAATAAAAAAGGCCTGGAACAGGCCACCTGAGATAATCTAGTTCAAACTCCTGCAAGTGGAGGCAATGCTGAATTGTTTGTGTTTAATTCAAAAGTCAAGAGCTGTTCAAGTCCAAACCAATTCCTGACTCTATGATGAAATACAAGCAGTAAGTACAAAAGGCCAAAGTCTGAAGTTAGTTCTTTTACTGTATATTTATGAACCCATGCAAGCCTCTTAATAAAGAATGCATGTGTTACTACTTTATTGCTACATTTGGGCGATTCACGTTTCTGAGGAACATTTCCTTCCCTAGAGGCAGGATGTGATATGGAAAAGGAAAATACTTCTTCTAGAATACAAAATGTAATGGCTTCATACTTTGAAAAGTGTTGTTATGAGTGCTTGTACTAAGGAATAAAATGCTTCACTTGTATCCTGACTGTTTAACACATTCCAGAGCGTTTAAGGTAGATCTGACTTTCAAACAGAGATTGTTAGAATGACATATTGTATAGGACACATGCACAATAAAATAAAACAACCCCTAAAGCTTCTATTCTTTTTAGATTGACTTCTATTTTTCTCCTAACTATAGTACTGGAAGAGCCTGAGTGTTCGAAGTCCACACCAGTGAATAGCCCCTGGTACTGGAGAAGCTTCAGAACATCTAGCCATGAGCCAAGGGTTCCTCTGGCTGGAGTGTTTTGTGAACCTGGGGATTCATTTCTAATGCAGAAGGTACAAATCTCTTCCCAATGTCAGTGCTTCCTCCGTCTAACTCTGGTGGTTTGGAGCTGATCTTCTTTAGCGGTGGCTCAACAAATGTTTGCAGAATGTTCATTTGGTCCTTGCAGTAACCTACATTTCTCTCTGCCCTGGCTTTCTGCTTATTGACAGGTCTCCATACCCTGCCAGTAATGATGCCAAGTAGTATGACAAAGAAGACAGGAAAGACAGACATCTCCTTCCTAGAGAGCTCTGCCAGTGACGTGTACTGGCGCTAGATGCAGCCAATGCATTCAGGACTCCTGCTGCTGATTTGGTCAGTGATTACAAGCAGACAGTTTCTTGCCAGACAAGACAGTTTTGCTGCATCTTAGCCTGTTATGCAACAGCACCAACTAAATTACTATAATCTCACTAATGTAACAGCCACTTCTAGGCATTGTAAGCCAGTGGTTCCAGCACTTACCAACTAACACAGCTAAACACACCAGAACTCTCTTTGAGTGCTAATTTGTTGTTTAACCTCAGGCTGGCTTTTCAGAGCTCTTCAAGGTCATGTTTTGGTCACACTCCTGTGTCTTTCCACTGCTCTGGCAGCTACAAAACATTTGATGGTGGAAAAGCCTTCTCCATGTTGCAATAATGCTGCTCATCTTACTCGTCCAACAGTTTTCTGGTTTCCTTTTACTAGCCTGTCAGTCCTATGCGGAGCAGGAACTGGTATGTTGTAAGAGTCCTGATTTTCACAGTTGGACCATCCTGTTGTAAAAGACCAGGTCTGAAAGCTCCTATGGCATCAGCCACTTGGATACAATATTATTAAAAAGTAATATAAAGTTCCAGGTGTTGGGTTGTTTTTTTTTTTTTTAAGTAGGTGCTAGACTTTTGCTTGGAATAATTCAGCGGTTTGACCATTTAGAGCAGCTGGAAATAGCTGTCTTTTTCTAAAGTGTAGTAAACAGTAGAGCAATGTCTTTCTCCATTTTAACTTGCATTTCTTCACCTGAGATTTACACTTATTCTAGCCATTATTCTGGGCTGGGTGAAACATCTGAGCCTGAGACTCTGTCTAGGCCAGCTAACGAAATTAAAGTTAAGCATCACTGACATAAAAAAAAAAGAGATACTGAGCATCCAGTGGACACACAGCCTTCTAAACTCTGGTCTTCCCCAAGCCACTGGACCTTACACTTGTGATCTCCAGACTCAAACAGGAAAAGTTCATATTTAAAATTTGTTTGATTTTTTCTTTTCCTCTGATCACCAGGCAACTGAAGAAATATCAGTTAACTTTGCCCTTCTCAGCCAAGGGAAATTCTGCCTCTACCCATGGGAATGCAAGTAAGGAGTAATTCTCCTGAAGTTTGTGGGCTTCCATGAGTATTAAATTTGTGTTACTGAAAGGAAAACTAGACCCAGAGATCGGAGACTTTTGCTCATGATAACTAAAGCTTTGTCTAGACTGGGGATTTGTCCTAATTACCACCACTGGCTGTCAGCCATTGGTGTTGCTCCACCAATGTGACCCCTTGCATTGGCAGGTTGTGGTGCTAGTGGTGGTGGTAGAATTTTGTCAGCTTTAGGCATGGGTAATATTATTTGCTGGTTGTGTTGGCTTTCTCCACTTGTTCCATGTGAGATCTGTTGGTATTTAGATGTCTGTGACTGGAACCTGGCAAACCCCCTTTACACATGGGAGCCCAGAGAAACAGTGACTGGGGAAATGTTAAATTCCCCCAAACTTTTCCAGAAATCTTCAAAGCCCTTCTAAACTATCTTTCCTGTCACATATGGGTCAAATAGAGAACACATGAAAGTGTTGGTGAGGACAAAAAGTGACTATTAACAAAATAAAAGTTTAGTTCTGTTATTTGAAAGTGCTGAGGATGAAAAATTTAGAAATGCCAAGTTTATCAGCCCATCTAGCCCCTATCCCAATAATATATTAAGTCATCTTGCTATACAGTTTGCATTGCTTTGTCTAGTCTAATTCTTAATGACTCAACTTACGGAGTCTGCAGCACTTCCCTAGGGAGAGAGTTTTCCACGGTGTAAACTGTTAAGATATTTTTCCTGATATCCAGCCTACGATCAAATTTCATCCCATTATTTTTAGCCTTCTCCTTCTTCTCAAGCCCACCTAAACAATCCTCTTTTTTGCCATTTACAACTTTTGAAGTCTTATAGACATTTCTTCTCCTCTTAGCTGTCCCCCATCCATATGTTCTCATATTTAGCCCATTGATGCTTTCCAATGAAATATTCTGATTATATAAATAAGGAGGATGTCACATGTAAAACAAGCAGGGTTGCTTTTCTGCTCCACTTGGCACTGGTGAAAGGCTCAGCTGGCATAGTGAATTCTGTTTTGGATGCTGCTCTTTAAGAAAAGACACTGACAAATGGGAGAAAGCTCAAAGGAGAATAGCAAAAATGATAAAAGATTTAGAAAATCAGACTCATGAGAAGCAGCTGAGAGTGACAGGCATATTCAGTCTGCACAGAATACTCAAGGAAGACATCATAGCTGTCTGCAAATACATGAAATGATGTGATAAAGGGAACAGGGGCCAGTTATTCTCATTAGAGAGGGAAGAAGCAGCAGAAACTGATTTAAGCTGCAGAAAGGAAAATTCAGGCTACATATGTGGGTGATGTGTTTCAGCTACTCAAACAATTAGGCAATGGAACAAACTGCTGTGAAAGGTTACGGAGTTAAAATGGCTAGAGAGATTCCAGGCTAGACTCAACTGCTGGGGCTAATGACAAAAAAAAATCCCACCCTGGGATTATACAACCAGATGATGTGCTGATGACAGTCCCTCTCAAGCAAATATCTTTCCTGTGAGGGATACCACGTACTTTAATATCAGGGCTCCAAACAGATAGATAAGTGCTAAAAGATTGTTCATCTCCCCAGCTGTCCATCTTACAGCAAAACAGAGAAAGGAAGGGTAGTCTTGTGGAGACATTGAGAAGATGGAGATTGTGACTGACCACCAGGGTGTAGACAGGTGCAAGAAAGTTTTGTTTCATGCACAGACATGTGGCGCTTCAGTTTAAAGGCTGTAGGCTGAAGGGGCATGGTGAGTCAGCTGAGAGAATAAGCCCAGCTGAGAGTGTAAAAGGAGGCCAGGCCAGAGCATGGGCAGAACAAGCATGGGCATGCATTTTTATGGGTCAATTTATCCCAATGCACTTGCCTGAAGTCACTAAGGAAACTATGGAGGAGCTGGGAGCTGGATCCACGTGACTGTATTCTTAGGCCAGCACTTTAACCGTAAGCCCATCCTCCTCTTTATAGAGCCGCTTTCTTACCACCTCCTCCTTATGAACTCAACAGCCAGCTGTCTGACCCTGCCTGGCTCGTACAACTTGAATTCCTGCAAACTTTTGTCAGGAATTTTCTGTGCATTTAAAAGAAAAAAAAAAAAAAAGAAAGAAAGGAAAAGAAAAGAAGAGAAAAAAGGAAAGGAGAGTAAGCTGATGCTTTATCCTGATGTTCTTCACCAGGCAAGATATACCACTAAGAGCTGGCATGGCTGTGGACTGCACATAAAAAGATCAACATCTCATGACATGGTAGCTGATGATTGGCAACATTAAAAACGAAAAACTTAGCCTGCTGTTTTAATCAGAGTCTTCACAGCAAGTCTGCTCCCCTGGAGCAGGACCAGTGCCATGAACCTCCTGCCAGCTGAGCAGCACTGATGCCAGCAGTGGAGAATAACTAGGGCTCTTTGCTTGCTATTGTAGTCCGATTCTTGTAATTGATGGCCGTGGGGCTCATCCCTCCTTGAAGCGAGAGAAGTATTTTTACATTGCTTGTGGTATATTTAACATATTATGGGGCATTACTTTCTGGCACTGAGTATCGAACTTAAAACAGCATTGCATAATTCCCCAAGATTGGATTACTATGAGTTGGCTGGACATTCCACCAAGTCAGGATAATGCACAATCTGAAGATGGTTTTAGCACTGGAATCACAAAAGTGTAAGCTGAGCAGTATCCAGCCTGGATGTTCTGCATGAATTATTGTCACTTGTCAGCTGGTATGTCTTTATTCTTGTGTGCTACCACAGTGGAATTACAATTCTTTCCTCCCACCACTACGCAAACTTTATTTGGAGTAAAAAGGTCGTGGCAAGGATTCTGAGCTGTCCTGGCTATAGCTCAGGATGAAGCACAAAAGTACCTGGGCAATTCCCTGGAATAAATTAAGAGACTGTGAACGAAGCTCTACTTTTTACCTGACTGCCTGTGGGCAATAGGGTCTGTTTGAGTGGGGATCTGAAGCCCCTTCTCCTGGCTGATGAGAAAGCTGTAGCTTCCAGCAGTACCTGGCACTGTGCCACCCAGGAGTGGAAGGGGAATTCCTAAGCAGGCATTCCAGGGAGCTTTTCTCAGACGCTTTGGGCTGTTGGAATTGGCTTTGCAATATATACTTTTGTCTTCCTTGAGATTTTCCACTTAACAAACTAGTAACTGTTGTTCTGGGTGTCTCCTACCAGCAGCAAATGGAAAGGAGAAAACTTTGTGTGAGAGGTGGTGTGAAAAGTGCTGAACCTTAAGTTGGATACACAATTTATTTTTTGCTTCTCAGTCTCTTAAAGTGACTCTGCAATCCTGGTAAGAATCTGTCTTGGCAGCAGGGCAGGAATGAGGTGTGACAGTAGCCTATTTCTTGTGATTTATTTTTCTCTAAGCACTGTACATGTGTCAGACAACATTACCTATGAGCAATCAGTGCTGTTCTAGAGAGCCTGATTTCTCCCTCCCAAAAGCATCCAGTGTGTGGTACTTTTGTTGGCTACCTTGGATTGAAAATCTAATTGTCATAATGGTTGCTTCTGAGCTTAAGCCTTGAATTTGGCAGCTTTCAGATGTCACCAGCCTCTTCCTGTAGCCTGCTGTTATAAAGACAGGAGCTAATGAGTAGCATGAGGCCTTGGGGCTCGGTGCAGCTATAGAGAGACATGATGAGACGTGATGTGACTTAACCTCCCAATCATGTGTGATGAGGAACCTCTGTTTTTCCAGTTGTACAGAACAACCTGGCTCAGGGTTTTGTAAAGTTAGGGTCCAGATCTGAGACTTGGTCTTGAACCAATCCACAGGAGGTCTCAAACATAGATAGATATATGTGATCTCCTTCCTGACTTACTCTGCAGAGGAGCACAGGATGGTCTATAGCCTCTCCTTTCCACAGTGCAGGACACGCCACTTGAAAGCCTATCACTGTTAATAGGTGTTTCCCACTGACACCTGCAGGGTTTGAATTAAATCACAAATAACAGTTTTATTTGATCTTTAACAAGACCACCTTCAGTGGTTTATGGTGGATTACAGTTGTCAGAGCTTGTCCCTTAGACTTGATGCTTCCTTCAGATTAAGACAGTGATTTCTAGATGCATGATGCCTTCGTATGGGTAACTGAAGAAGTGCACTGGAGCTATCACCACTCAAGGAACTGTGAGCAGAGCAAATGAAATTGTCTCTTCCAGTACTTCATTGGAAAAGAATTTCTAGGCAAGCTGCCTAGCAAGCACACTGCACTATATTCTTAGAAAGCAATAGATCTATTTAGGACTGCTATATCTCTTTGGAATTTACTGTATGAAAAAACCCCAACCTTTTGGCTTGAACTGATCGTTAGTGCTGAGATTTGCAGCTTCTGACTGACAAATTAATCCCAGCATTTCATTAGAAACTACTTCCCATTAAGACTTGTTTGCATTGCATCTGAATTCAGAAGGTTCATGTCAGAGTAAGAAATGAAGGCGATCTCTTGCTGAGTTGTTAGTCCCAATTCATTCATGTGTACACGCACCTATATGTACGTGCACCTGGGTGTATGTGCATTTTTTCGGTGTTATACATGCCAAATTGCTTCTAAACCCTTCCTAGTGAGAGTGCAGGCAAGCTAAGTGACTGGTGACTTATAATTATTTAAAAGAGCAGAAATGCCTCCTTTTTTTTAACGTATAATTTAATCTCAGTTATAAGCATCTGCTCTTACTCTAGTCTTTACATAAAGCTTGTGAACTCTAGTGAGTCACCTCACAGAGCCCACTTCCAGCTTTGCATATTCAGTGTGCTCAGCCTCCATCCAGCTTGGATGCAGATCTGAAACCAAAGGCAATCTGTGAGCACAGTATGGGGATAAATCTAATGTCAGACTAAAGAGCAAGGCAGGTCTGGGACCTTTTCAGGTGGTTTCT
>VZTM01034315.1:0-15537 GCA_013400555.1 Jacana jacana | reverse complement strand
GGTTTCTAAGTGAAGAATATACTCTATACAGGCTTCCTGGTACAGTACTAAGGTGTAATCTGAAAACGTGGAGTTCTGCGGTCTACGCTGGAGTGAGACAATTTAGTCCTCTCTTCACGGGACTGTCACTTACAGGCTCAGTTTGGCCTTAGACTGAAAGTTGACTCCAGTAATATATGTTCAAGGGTTGAATGAACTGTTAGGAACAACTTGCTACATAAATGTGGATGATAATATTTCTTTTTATGGCACATATTCCAGTCTTGGATGGAGGACTCCAAGCTAAGAAGATACTGACCTTCATGTGGAAAGTTCTCAGACAGTCCTTGGGGAGCTCAGCTTTGTCAAGTCCTTGAGAATAAGAAATCACATGGAAAATAGTAAACAATTATCTGGAAGAAGAAAAGTGGCAGATGGTACAGCAGGTCTGCATAGACGTCTCAGCCATTAGACTGAAAGTTCTTTAGAGCAACTGAGCTATCACTCACAATGTGCTCGTAAAGCCTCCAGCACTGCCAAGCTTGTACCTTCTTGTGACCTTTAAATGCTGCATGAAGGACAGGCTTAACCAGCATAGTGTGAAAAAGAAAAATCATAAATGGAAATAATTTTCTGGAGTTTGTGTTAGCTGTAGTCTGGCAAAATAATTTTGCTTTAGGTCCAGCCTTGTAAAACGTACAAACTTTCTTGTCCTGTTGCTAAATGAGAGAGTATGAGCAATCAATGTCCCACAGAGAAAGTGGCTTATGCATGTAGTGGCTTAAAAGGAAAATGAGAATCATCCAAATCTCTGTTCTGTAACACTCACCACTGCTAGTTTGGAAATTTAATGGAGTTATTGCCTATGAAAAACATACACATATATTTCCCCTTCAAATATATCCACAACATATGCTTTTCAAGTTGTGCAAGGGTATTGTCAAAGTTGTGATGATCTTGTGATTAAAGCTACAGTTGTGAGATACAATTCTTTATTAAGACTTTAAATACTTTCCTATGTTAGTGTTTGAGCCAATGAAAGGCAACGTGTTGCTTTAATAAATGCATCATAGAAGTGTTTTTGTTTAAATTTTAATTGCAAAGAGAGTATTGATCCTGGCTGCTGAAAGGCATTTCACTGCTTCTGTTTCTTTTCCTTTTAATTTTTAAACATAACTCTTAAAGTACACCTTCCCCATAGAATAGCTTGTCATTTACACATGCAATTCCTTAGTTTAGCTGCATCAAGACAAAAAAAAAGTGAAAATGCTGTAAGTGGATCTCATATATCACCTAATTTTTGGTGAGCAGCATTTAAATGTATCAGGTTTGCTTTGATCTTTTAGCTATGCTAACACCATGAATCCAGCAGGACCATAAATGTGAACATGAAGAGTTCATATTTTGTATAAGATTCTGGAGTGGGACATCAGGGGCAGTCATATTGAGCGTAGGCTGGCTGCAGAGGAAAAGGAGATGATGGCATAGACAGGTTGGGTTACCCTGAGAATGGAGCTGAGCCACTTGTCTTTTATCGCAAGCGTGAAGTGGAGCAGTACAAACTTTTCATGACTCAATTCTTTGTAATGGAGAGAAGGGTTACCCTACACCTCACTTTCCCTGGTCAGGATGCTACAGGACCTCAGCGCTGCTGGGGAAAATGGCTTAACAAAGAAGGTCTTTGCCCAGATCTGCATTGTTACACTGGCTGTGGCTGGACCTTCTGTTTGGAAAACAGAGCTATAACATTTACTCAAGGGAAATGAAGGAAGTGGAGAACTCATTGCAGTTGACCCTGGTGTTCTCCTTCTCTGGAATAAACATCACATCAAGATCTCTCAGTCTGAGCACCTCTTTAGTTGGAATGCTTTAAAGGGTCAATTTTCCTCCACGTCACTGTAAAAGCTAAGCACTTTCCAGATCCTTTGAAAACCATGTTCTGGGCTAGTGTCATTTGAAGCACGGCTTTTAGCAGTTGGAGTAGCTCAGCAGTGAGTAACTCTATGACCAAGAGGCAATATGTGTTCCAGAAGGCTAATTTGGAAACCAGATTTTAGTGCTGAACACCATCAGTTGCATCATTTACTCTGGGATTTAAGCTACTTGAGTAGAACTATCTTGAAGAAACTGTCAGAACTGCAGTGAGAAAGCCCCTTTTCTCTTGCTGCTTGATAGGCTCATGAACCTCTATTTTCCCAGCAATTCCTCTTTCTGAGTGAACACCTAATTCCAGTGCTGATGTGGCACAGCTTCAGTCTGGTCACAGCTGGAAGCTCAGCTGCAGTGAGTTAAAGACCTGGGATGCTTGTCTAAATGCACAACCTCTCAAGGGTGTCAGCAGGGCTATGGCAACAAACAACTGCCAGGATATCAAATTTTCCTTGTCCCCCCATCTTAAGGCTTTCTTATCTCACATCTCGCTGCCTCCATTTCCTCATACAAAATAAGTTTAGCAAGAAGACTTTATCTCCTTTCCCAAAATGATGTGAGGCTGATTTAGGGGTGTTTTTACAGCTCTTTGCTAATGTAGAAAACCTATGTTGTAGGATACTACAGGCTGAGGGGGATGATGGAGTTAATGAGATTTCTATTCAGGAGACTGTACCTTTTGAACTACTAAAGGATGTGCTCCAGGACTTGGAGTAATGAGAAGTGAATCCTACAAGGTGTTGAACACCTCCTGTGAGGTGCTGAGAGCTCTCAGTGCCTGATGGAAGATTGTTACAGGAATCTGGCATTATAATCATAAATTTGAAATTTGAAATGTAATTTCACAGAGGATATATGTGGAGGATAACAAAGACAAAGAAACCTTTCTGGTGCTTAAAAGCTCATGAGAGAAAGAAAAAAAAATCCACTCATCTTTTGCCGAACCTTTAAAAAGAAAAAAAGGAGGAGGAGAGGACAGATGAAATACATTTTATCTATTTTACCTACTTTGGCAATTAAGATTGTAATCTAGATGATTACCAGAGCTTGTAATGAGATTATACCCTCCATTAAAAAGAATGCTCCAGTGCTGCAGCAAAGAACGCTTTGGATCTGTTTAGTATGCTATCTGTCTTAGCAGAAAGCAGCAAAATGCATTAAACGCACTAGGAGACGATCTTGTAGACATACACTCCCAGACATACACTGATTTTCAACAGGGTGAGCTGGCATCAGATTTGTAGTTCTCATCAGTACCTCTAAGCAGATCCACTTAGAAAATAGTTTCCATAATTCTGAACTGTTCCATAAGTCCCATTTGGAAATAACCCCCCACCCCCTTTTTTTTGAAGAAGAGAACTTTCCTGAAAATTTGCAGACTGCAATTTCATTGCAAAGACATCCAACAAAAACATTGTTATGAAAAATTCAGTTTACGTTTCTGTCGATCTATTGATTCTACAGGTCTCAGCTTGTAGAGCTGTAGTAACAATTCTGTTTCTGCAGTGTAAAGAGAGAGTGCAAATCAAGCACAGAAATACCTGGTTTATACTGAGCTTTGCCAGTTTATAAAGGATGCTGAAATGTTGCTAGAAAGCAAAGCTATTTCTGTAACTGCTTCTTTCCCTGGGTATCCATCAGTGGAGTTGCTAGTAAATAGCAACAGCATAGTGAATAGCACATAAAAATTATTTCAGAGTAGATGTGGAGCAAAATAGCATTTCTGCCTTTATAGTATGAGCAGAGCAGTGTTATCTTTTTAAAAACCAGGGACAAGCACAGGGCATGGAGTTCATTATAAAGGTTTTTTCCTGCTCCCAAACCTGCCAGCCCTTAACTCTCCTGCAGGTGCTGTTGCCTTCGCAGGAAGGGGAGCAGATGCAATACTATAATGACCTTTCCGAGGTCCTGCTGTGCAGTTTATGCACCGTTAGGACAGGCACCAGAATATTTATTTCAATAGTGAAGCCAAGGAGGACTGAGTTTTTCAGTACTGAGATCATTGTCAAGATGACTTCTGGAAAAGCTTGCTGCAGTTGTTTTAAGAGGCTATTACCCTCTCCATGATATCTGCATCTTCTCTGGATGTCATTGCCCCTATGATGGCAAGAGCAAGTGTGCCATGATTCAGCTGCTCCAGCTCATGGTCTCCTGTATGAGATTAGAACACCGAAAAAGTGGGTTGGCATTAAACTGCTGGGTGTAGGGCAGCAGGGCATGGGCACATGTTCCTGTAGGCAGTGACAAACAGCTGAGGAGCAAGAATATCCTAAACCACCGCAGCTGTTTATACTGACAATGTGAGACAGAGATGCAAGCGTGGCTGGTTACTGGCCTCAAGACAGAGACAATTTTATTTAGGGTAGAAGCAGTCACTGATTTCAGGAATTAAATTTGTCCCATCTGTGTAGGAAGGTGCACAGCCTGGAGAGCAGCTTCTGCAGTGAGTGTTTCTGTGTGCCAGCAGTTAGGGGCTGATTATCCACCAGTGCAACTGCTGGCAATTCCTCTGCTGGTTTCATGGGGAATAACATCAGGATCAATGGTGGGAAAAAAATAGGATGTTTGCTTCCATTATGTTTTACTTGTGTTCCTACATATTTTAAAAAAAATAATGATATTCTTCGAACAATGGCTTGGTCTTTGTCTCACTGATATTGAGGAAAAAAAAATCAATTCAATATGAGGAAAAACTTTATTCATTAGATACTCCTTGTTTTCTATAAAGTTTTGAATTTTTAGCAATTTTTCGAACCTAAGGTCAAATTTGGTACTTGAAATAAGTGGCCTGGCTGTTTTTGCTCTGCATTGAGTTCTGCTTGACAATTCGTGACTGGTTATTAGTTAAATCTCAAGCATAAAACTATTTTGGTGTCAGTGGAATAGAAAGTGGAAGATGTGAGGGAAAACCCGGGGAACTACAGGCCAGTAAATCAAACATTCACACTAGGAAAGATGATAGAAACTATAATAAAGTGTAATATTAGCACACATGTGGGTAAATATGATATACTGGGGAAGAGTCCCTGTGGCATTTATAGAGTTGTGCATCATAAATCTATCTTTTGAAGGAGTCAATAGCCAAGTAGACAAGAGAGATCCAGGCAATACTTGGGTTTCTAGAAGGCCCTTGATAAGGTTTCTCATCAAAGACTTTTAAAGAAACTGAGCTGCAACAGGATAAAAGGAAAGGTCTTTGCATAGATGAAAGAGTGGTTAAAAGGCACAAGAAAAAAGGGTTGGATTTAAGCTGCCAGTTTTGTCGATGGTAGACAGCCCCACTGGTGTCCCAGAGACATGAATGGTCAGCACACACGGTTCAGTATTTTTATAGTTGGTTTAGGAAGGGATGTAAATAGTAAGATGTAAGCATGATATTAAACTATTAAAAGCTGTAAAATAAAATCTCTTTGTAAAGAATTTAGGAAAACTCTCATGATACAGGATCAGAAAGAACAAATATAAAATAACACACATGAAGAAAAACTTATGAAGAGCAGGTTATGGAGTAGACATTGCTCATCAGGAATGAGATCTTGGGGTTATAACCAAGAACTTGGGAGAAATTATGTAAACTTTTGGCTTCCACAACCTCTTCTCTCATTAGGCTTTTTAGGTGTCTAAATAGAAGCCACTTTGTAGTTTTGATCACTGTTTCTAATTTATCTGCTTGCTTGGTTCTTACACCTTTCACCTGGGCACCTAACCACAGTTGGAAGTACAATGTTGGATTAGATGGACTTTTAATCTAACTAATGCTCTGGCTCACTTGATGCCTCCAGAAGTGAAACTTAAATGAAGTTTAAGGTGGTTTGGGTTTGTTGCCTGAAGTCAGTGAAGGATCAGGAGCAAAGCTGGGTGTGGAACATTAAAAAGCCTTTCTTCACCTCTAAGCTTTGTAATTATTTCATTTCTGAATTACATTGCAGATCCAGGTTTGTAATCAGCCTTGGAGAGAAGCCAGAGTACATAATTTGGTCTAGTGACACAATTTTAGGAAAAAACTTCTTTCTTTTTTTTTTTTCTTTTTTTTTTTCTTTTTTAATTTGCAATAGTAAAATAAAACCAAAATTCCCCATAGGTCTGACCTGCATTTTTCATAGAAACCGGAGATTCTTCTCCTGTTGCAATCCTAGGAGCTAATGGTATAAGATACCTTGTGGTCAACCCCTGTCCCACCCTCACACTCCTGAAAGAACAGTAGTGTCTACACTTTCTGTAGAAATAAGGCATGGGGAAACAAAATGACTGTCACTAGGTTATACAGAGATCCCATGGCAAAGAAATAATGACTGAAGGTCCTCCAGAGTAACACTATAGTCCTGGATCAGCCCTCTTCCCTCCTACAACACTCTAATGTTTCTGAAGAGTGTGAATCTTTCTGTCTCTGCTCCATCTCTGCTAGGTTGGGGCTGAGACCCAGAAGCACAGAGCCTCAGATGCTTCAGTTTTGGTCTTTTCTGTCCCATGGAAGGACACCCCAAAGTTGCCTTCTGAGCACTCTGTATAGAACCTGGTTCAAGGAGGACAGTCAGGGAAGTAGTGCAATGAGGCAAGGCTAAAGCAGCACTTGCAGGACTATACTTCTGCAGTGGCCTGGGGATGTTGTCCTGACCAAGTTATATTCCCTGAGGACCTGTCTCAGCCCTCTGAAGCAGCCCTAATTGGAGAGTGTGACTGTGGCTCAAAGTCACCTTGATCTCAGCTCTTGGGCTGCAGGTTCCAGGATATGGCTCTCTTCCCTTGGGGAAGGCTTTTTTCCCATTGCTGATTTTATTGCGACCTGATTCAGGCCCACTGTGATCTCTTTTACACTGTATTGATTGTTGCTTCACCTCACAAACTGATTAAGAGGCAAGGGATAGTGCGGTAGCCCTGAACTGCCCCAAGCAAAAGTAATTTTTCTCTCCTTTCTTTTTGAAGTAATTGTGAGTTTCTTACTAAACCTGAGAATAAATCTGTCTAGATCAATTCTGTCTCACTGTCATCTGTGACAATAAGCTCCTTTTGTGTTGTTCCTATCAACTCAGGGGATATTGTTTATTGGAGATTTTTAATAGAGAAAGAATAAATGAACGTACATGATATGGGGGAAATCCATCAAACACATACAAATCTGTAAAGTCTTTTTTCTGGGGGGTGAGGGTGGGTGGGTTACAAGTCTGCTTTTCTGTAAGTGATACTCCTCTACTCTGTTAGCATTTACCCACTAAAATATATATATATGCAACAGATTTACCCATCACATGTCCATTTTTTTTTGTGACTTTGCAATTATGATAGATTTTCTTTTAATTCTCCATACAACTCCAGAGACATTATGGTCTGTGGTCTGATCTCTGCATGTTCAGCTCCTTCATTTTTCTTTTGGCTTGATTTGAGTTGCTTCTGAATGACACCTTTGTAAATAAGAAAATTATTAATTTCTGCTCAAAAAGTTTCATCCTCAGGGCTTCAGAGCATACTGCTTTCTGTTTAGCTTCACTTGATGGGATTATTCCTGTTAACCATTGCCCTGACTTCATTTTTGAAGTGTAAACTTTATTGTACTCTTCTTAAAATTGTTACAAACTTGCAGACTGAAATTCCCAATTTCAGGTACAGAGGTGACTAGAACTAAGTATGAATCCTTTAAGAAACATATTAAAAAAAAATAATAAGCATGTCTGTAGTGCATAGAAATGGATAGGATTCTCACTAACCTCTTACTATCCAGCCTCCCAGGTCAATCTCCTTGGGATGCCTCTGTAATTAATGGTGAACCTCATTCAGGGAGCAATTCAAAGCTCTGGAGTTAGACTTTTGCTCTTCATTGCCCCCCTTTCTGCCCAATCAAAAAGGGAACCTATGGAGGCTTTCCTCACCTGGGAGGTGTGGGTTTATTTATTTTTTATTTACTTATTAACCATGAAGTCAGTTCCTGGAAGGGTGAATTTGTGCTCACCCAGCTCTGAGGAAGGATGCTCTTGAGCAAGGAGAAGAATGCACACTCACCTCAGCAGCCATGGAGCTGCACCTTGCAGTTCTGCTCTTTGGCAGGACAATGAAGAAAGGAGTGATGCTCATACACAATATCTACCAGGGATATAGAACACAGAGTCATCTTACATCATTTCATTCTTCATCCTGATGTCTTGCAAATAGAGGTTGGCTCAAAGCTTGGAGCAGAGGTTCTTATATACTCCCAGATTAATGTTGTGCTGCCTTTTATCATTTTGAGTGCTCTTATTCATTAAAGAATATCTTCTGTCTTTGAATTTTCTTTCATTTCTGAGGTAGAAGGATATATGTGCATGTCCTTGTAGGTCAATAGCATATGAACTAGAGGGCCGTAGCTCATTTCAGGGCTGGAGCACATGTGGGGCCACCTTTCTGAACTGTTCTAGCACAAAAGTAGCCATGGGAAAAAAACACACCTGTTAGTCTACTTTCTCTAGACTATTCATTACTCTATGCTTTTCTCACGTCCCCCTTTAATTTACCCTCCTAAAGATAAGCAATCCCTGTCTTTGTCAAATCTGTATTTAGTTATCCTCCTTTGATACCTACAATTGCAGAGTTCCCTTTTGAAGTGCTGTAACAAATGCTGCATACCCTGTTCCAGGAACAGCTATGCAATTGGTTTATTATGCATGGTGTGTCTTGCACTACTCTTTATGCTGTTCCACATGCTTGCAATGTCTAGTCAATTTTTTTTTCTTTTCTGTAGCTGCATATTGAGCTCAAGTCTTCACTGAGCTGTCTCTAAAGAAAGGGATCTTTATTTCATTGAAACTAATAGTTTTGAAACCTTTGAGGTGTGTGACTAGTTGATATTTTTTCATGCAATGTGCTTTATTTTGTATGTAGGTCCATTGTTCTCTAACACAGATATTGTTCCTGGTGTTTAAATGACATAGTGATGGGAACTTTCAGAAGGGTGAAATGCTGACAGTTCTGAATGCAGGCCAAGGGATACTGCAGGAACTCAATGCTATCCCAGTCTAGTAAAACTGACTTATTTTACTGACACAAGATGATGTCTACACACCCATGCTTTTTGGGCAGAGTTCTTTTTTCTGCAGCTTCCATGATAGATTACTGTGTGCCAGCTGTCAGAGTGTGGTTATGAAAATTTCTCATTTCACCAGAGAAGTGATGTATGTCGCTGGGCTACCGATTCATAAAACAAGGAACCATTTGGATTTTAAATAATGCAATGATACAATAGGTACTGAGAGAAATGTGAGTTGAATTGTTGAGAGCATCTGAAAAATGGCAATAATTTTATGGTTTGGATTTAAATGTCACTGGAAAAGTTCAGATTCTGACCTGTCATGGGATGTCCTCCCTTAAACTGCCTTTGAATAGCAAGCAGTTGATAGGAAGAATAAATTTGTTTAAAATGAAAGAACACAAATTTGAAAGGGTTCCAAAGACAAGTGTGACTTTTGCTGACTAAAAACCCTACTCAGCATTCAAAATGTTAAATGTCAGTTCTAGTGATCAAGGGCTATATATCTCCCTTATTGCAATAGAAACGATGGCTGCAGTTATGATGGGCCAAGTACATGAGAGGAAGCCTATAAGTGGAAGCACTGTCCTTATTACAGCAACTGATATATCGGGGGAGTCGTATTTCAAATAAACTTCCAGGCACACAAACTCTTCCTCAGATCTCCTCTGTATTGAGTGGTGGCTATTCCAAGATTGTTCTTCTTAGTTGCATGATGTACCAACTGCCACTTGACTTCTGGCAGTAAATTAAAGAAACATGAAAAGGGATTTTGTGTCCCAGACTTTCTATGTTGCATTATGGTTCCCCAACCTAACTCTCCATGCAAACCTGGCTTAGCTAAAGACTAAAGAATGTTTTGGAGTATACCTTGAAGAAGCTAAAATGACAAAGACTTTCAGAAACAACTAAGTCAGTATTGCTGTGCACATTTTATGTTGTGACATATTTTGTCGTACCTTTCTGAATGCAGGAAAGGGCCCCAGATCATTGCTTCAAGTTATTATGTCACAGTATTATTATAACACAAAAAGTAGGGGAAGTCAGAAGTTCTCTGAGTCTTGCAGCCTAACAGTTGATAAAAATGGTTTGTTTCCAGTGATGTTACATGTACTGTTTACATGTGCTGCTGCTGTATTGGGTGTTTTGGTGATGCTGGTGTTGTTTCTATCTTTCCAGTCACTGAGAATTGATCCAGTGTCTAAAATCCTCAGCACAGCTTTCTCAATGCCAAGCTAGGAGTTAATTTGTAGTGGCAAGATAGAAAAAAAATCTGTCTCTGCTTTGCACAGCCAACTGGCGCCATTGAATGTGAGGTTGACGTAAAAGAAGTCATTTGTCATTTACATTTTTGGGTTATAGGAATTATCAAAAGCCACCTTCAAGAAAAACTGACACTAAAAGAGCCTTTTCCATGGATTCTGCATCATTGGAGAGCTGCTGCTTAACTTGCATTACTGCCAGAAGACTGCACCCAAATCCACATGGATGCGGCAAGGGGGTCATTGGTTGAGGGTTGCTCCTTCTTCCCTGAATTGTGAAGGTAAAGAGGGTGAATTAAACTGATGGGTGCCCAAGCTGCCCCGTGAAGGAGATTTCCTCTTGTTCATCCGCAGGTGCTGTTGTACCAGCCTTACTGCTCATGCACAGGGCCTGGTATTGCTACACTGTGCTGAGTGCATCTCATGGAAACCAGACCCTGCCCCTCTCCCTTTTGGTGCTGGGAAGGGGCAGACGCAAATAGAGATTTCCTGTCCTTATAAGTGATCCTGAAGGGGCTGATTCAATGAAGGGAAAAGGCTTGGCATCTCCACAGGTCTGAATCTTTCCCTAATTTTTGGCCTCAGTGCTTTTATCTCTCCGCAATTGCTCTACTTGCTTCCTAATTCCTTTCTCCCCAAGGCTCAATGAGGCACAAAGGGAGGAAGTGCAGGAAGCCAGTGCTGCTCCTGAAGTGAATTACATCTCTTTCATTTTGTTCTGCTATGTACAATTTGATCTTTCTGATCAGTGATATATCCTGAGGGATTTACAGTAGTGTGCTCCGCATCTCACAATGTGAGAGGTTGGAGGCTTCTGGAGCCATGGCTTACGGCACAGCCAAGGTCCCTCTGCTTCTGTGCTTACAAGAAAAGCAGATGAAAACATCTGCTTTGACTGACTGAAGATAAAAACGGTCACATTCATGGCCACTGAAATGATTCCAATGGCTTGAATTTGGAGCCAGCACAAAATGACATTATAATTTTATTTTTGCATTGGTTTGACATTTAGCACACCAGCGAAAATACCCTGGTTGTGGTTAATCATTCCAATTTAAGGAATGACTTTGGGGAAACCACAACTAAGAATCATTCACAAGATTCAGAACAGGACAGAATGAAATACTATTTATCTGACGTGTGAGGAAAATCTAATTAAACTGTTTGCTTGATTAAAGTAAACAAATGTCTCCATAAAAATGTCTTTTGTTGGTATTTGGTAGTGCTTGTCAAGTCCTCCTTACAGGGCTAATTGGGAATCCAAAGCAGCTTCCCCATGTTACATTATGAGCTGTTGTTCATTGATCCAGGGGTCAGGCATTAGTCTGACAAAAAGGAGACTGGCTCTGATGCTGGTTTAGCCATTGTCTTGCTGTGAAAGCCGGGAACCCTGATTTTACCTGGTTTATCCCTCTGCCTGTCTTTTGCATTCAGACAGACTCCCCACCAGGGCAGTTACAGTGCCTGGCACAAGAAAGTGTTTGATTGATGTTGGGCATTCCAGCCAGCCAGAGTCATGCACAATGCCGACATCATCTTGACCCTGAGAGAGGCACAAGGTTTCAGATGAGAGCTTGTGAGAAAGCTGCTATCTCAGAAAAAGCATGAGGAGTGAAAAGTGTGCAGACATATGCTCAGCAACATCACAGTCAGGAACAGGAATGATGTGGCTGACAGGGGAATGCTCCCCACTGTGTGTCATGGAACTTGTAGGTAACAGTGAGCACTGCCGACTGAGAGGAATCACAGAATCACAGAATATTAGAGATTGGAAGGGAGCTTGAAAGATCATCTAGTCCAATCCCCCTGCTGGAGTAGGAACACCTAGATCAGGTCACACAGGAATGCATCCAGGCGGTTTTGAATGTCTCCAGGGAAGGAAGGGTCCATTAAGGCTCCCCTAGGGCTTTCCCCTGGCTGATATTTCCACTGGACACACCAGCCAGTGTCATACTTTCAAGGAACCAGCCTTGGTTATTGGAGCCAGCATGGGAAAGGGGCCCACCAGACGAAATGAGGCAAACCCTTACAGTCAGTAGGTGTGTTTTATCCTAAATTTTCTGCTGGTCCTCAGGGGGCATGCAAAGAAAGTTGACTGAGCTGTTCTCCTCAGACACATAATTTGGAGAGCAAGGTAAAGGGATTAGGAGAAAGCTGAATATTATGTGGACAATCACTCTGCCTCTGCAGCACCAAAAATACCATTTAAATAGAGTAATAGAGTTGATTTAGTACAGAGTGGAATGCTTTATTGCTGCTTAACACAGCTAACAAGCAGTCTAAGGCTTAAAGTGTGTGCAACTATTAATAAACAAATGACCCAGCTAACAAGCAGTGTGATCCAGCACCATGCTGTGAGCTCTGTGGAGAGATCCAGGACTGGAGCTAATGGAGGAGACCCCTCTCCTCTTGTCACCTTTCCTATAGCTGCTAAGATCAAGAAACAGTTAGGAGCAGGAAAACTAAAAGCACAGAGTGTCTTTCTAGCTGTACAAAGTGACAAGCCTACCTTCTACTGGCATTTCTAGGAAAATTTTTAAGCATCCAATGCTGGTTGTTCTCACAAGAAGCAAGGACCATACGATGGATATCATCTGGCAAAATACACATTTTCTTTTGTTTGTGACTTTCTCACTGTCCGCTGGGCTCTGTGATTCCATTCCCAAGAACAAAAGCAAGTTGAATACTGCAGGCAGTGTGATATTTATGGTCCCATGGGCTGCTATCTGTACAGGTACTTATCTCTAGCAATTGGTCTAAAGAAAGATACCATCTCAACTCACAGCCCATGCCTCCCAAGTATTTACCTGACTTTGTCACTGTGACCCAAGCACCAAGCCACCAGAACTTTAATCTTTATAATGCCTAAGCAAGATAAGAAAAGGTGTTTTGTCTGTGTTGAAGGAAAGGTGTTCTCATTGGTACATCACAGCTCCTGCCTAGAGTGACTAGGAGAAATCACAACACCCCAGATGGGTGCACTGTGCTATTGCTCCCAGCTGTGGCTACAACTGCCTAACCCAGGTGATGTGAACTGCTTCTCTTCATTCCTCATTTTAGGAGCCTTTGGTACACAGCAGGTGGCCTGAGCTGCTTGAATGTCATAGGATATGTGATGCCTAATTTTAGGCCTTTCTGGTTGGTGGCTTGAACGTGGCCCTAAATAACTGGCCAAGGTCATACAGGAAAACAGTCTTGTTTTCCAGCTTCCCAAACAGATTTCCCAGAAATTGCATCACTTCTGTTTTTCATTGCTGTTGAAATATTAGTTATGGGATGTCAGAAGAGGGGAGTTATGTTTACTGCTTCTTTTTCCTTTTTCACCTTGTTCTTTTTTGTCTTTCCTGTTTCAGTGCTTAATTAACTGCTTAACCAAACGGCAGGCAAGTTCTTTCTGTTCACAGGAGAAAAGCCAGATCTGAGATTCAAGTATAGAGAGGATTATTTTCTTAAGACTACAGATCATCAAAGGCCAATATCAAAAATGTAGAATAATCTATGTTCATCTCTGAATGTATTCTATGAAAAAAAGAATGTTTACTTGGCATTTTGAGGTAAAAGCCAAAAATATTGAAAAGCAACTATTTACAGCTGGACAAACATAAAAGCTTGAGAGGTTAAAAACAATCAATTAGCAATACTCAGACACTCTCAAGGTATGCAAACTCTGCTTCATAATTTCATACATTTTCTTGTTTATGCAGGTCCACAGAGAAGAAATCGTTGTCTTGGTGCTCATTGATTTAAAAATCCTTTTTTTTTCAAGATGAGGTTTGCTGTAGGCAGAACCCAAGTTACAAAGTCTTAATGACTGTAAATCTGATCTAAATGCCAAAACCCCTTTTATTGTGTGCTTGAGCAGCTCCACTTAAATCTGGAAAAATACAAACTCTTATCTTTTAAATTTTAATTTCAGTCCACAAGTCATAACCCAGTAAAACTCCTGTGTCAATCCCAAAGGTCCAGCTCAAGCAGAGAACCTGGATACTCCATCACTTGATACCACATCTGCTCAAACACAGTTCAATTTAGTTTTATCACAGAAGCAATATCTATTATGAGGCTTTCTTGCTTTTCTACAAAACTCATATCCATGCTTAGGTGGATGAAGAATTATTATATTTCTGACCAAGCCGTCTGTAGGTGAATTTTGAGTAGAGGGCAATGTTTTCAATGTAATTTTAGGTTAACAACTTCTAGAATTGCTTGAATACTTTTAGTTCATCCACTTCATGTCAGTAACAGCCTCTAACTATTTCTTCCCTGGGACTTGCCTTGCTGAGCATTCAAGGTAATCTGTGCTCTTTTAATGACCAGATACTCAGCACTTTGCCATTTCCTCCTTGGGTGCTCTTTCCCCTTGCTGTTCAGTGAGGCTCTCAGAACTTTTTACTGTATATTGAGGGCATGCTGACCTCTTTGTGTTCAACTTGAAGGCAATCCTTACCCAACCAGAGCCTCCTAAGCTGTGCATCCTCTATGTTGTGCCAGTGAAGCTGCAGCAGGGACACACATGTTGTACTTTCCAGACCAGCAGTTGGTCCCTTCTCTAGGAATCAAGCCAGGTTTCTGTTTCCACAGCTGGCTCTGAAGACAGGCAGGAGGCAGGTGGGAAGAAGTCAAGAGTAGAGGAGATAAAATTGACATAAGCTAGCTCTTCCTCATCAGCTCACATGGATGCAGCAGAGGTCATGGTGTGAGGAGAAGGGAACTCTCTTTAGTCTTGGTCTTTGGACATGCAAGCTTGCTCAATGGCCTTAAAGGATGGACATGACTAGGTTTCAATGTAGTGGTTAGGAGGTCTGAACAGCCTTAATGTCAGGGTTTGATGACGGTATGTTGGAAACAGCTGTGAATTCAGCTGGTGCCTGAAGATTGGGTGTTAAAGCCAAACACCTGCCATCAAGCTCAGATAAGGCAGAAAGTTCATTTCACTAGTGTGAAGCTCCAGGGATGTTTTGCAATAATCTGGATACAAATTAGTTTTAAGCTGCACAGACACCTCTGTGAAAATAAAAGTCTAAAAACACATGGCTGGGTTGTAGCTGGAGGGCTGGCTGGGGCTCAGCAAAGACAGGTTCAGTGTCCTGGCCTGCTGCAGAAACACCTTGGGTGCATGGTGCAAGCCCAGATCCTCATAAAGATTAAGGTGCTTGACTCTTACTCTGCTAATAGTTGGGAGACCATCATTTAAGAGCATTTGAGATCATGGGCCTCGTATCTCTCTGCCTGAGCATGTCAGTCATTCTATTTTCAGGAAACAGTAGTTGTATTTTGCTTCCTCACTAGGGAGGGGTGAGGACTAAAGCTAACCAGTGCGAAGAGCCCTCATGGTGCCACTGCAATGGCAGTGTCATAGAATCATTTAGGTTG
>VZTM01034306.1:1740-13684 GCA_013400555.1 Jacana jacana | reverse complement strand
GGCTCTGTAAGGCTTGAGAGGGTTCAACAACATCTTGGAAGTTAAGGGATGGGGCTTGCAGAGGCGCTGGGAGTGAACCACGACCTCCAGAGAGCCACCTCCACACCCCTCACCCAAGGAGGGCTGCGGGTTTTCACCGTCTCCCACCCCTCACAAACCTCCCCTCGCTCGCCCCCCTGCCCCGACACAGGGCTGAAAGCACACAACCACGGTGGGTTCTCACGTTCCCCCAGCACCCCAGCACCAGCACGTTGCAATTACACCCCCACCTCCCTCCTTTCCTCCAGGTGAAGGTTCTTTTGGTGCCCAGGAGCTCCTTTAGCATCCCGAGGTGCACGACACGGGACCGGGGCTGGGAAAGCAGAGTCACCACCCCCAAAATGACCCTCAGCTTTAAACCCCTGGCTTCTTCCTGACAGCAAGGGCTGTTGCCATGAGCAAATTAACGAGCCCCACTTAATTAGAGGAGCTGTCACAAGCGGCAAGTCCAGCCAGCACGTCCTTAATTGCGAATGGGGTCGTTAGCAGCAGCCCCTGCAAAACTGGGTGGGCCCTTCTCATGAGGGGACTGCAGTAGGGGGGGAAAAAAAGTAAATAAATCATTAAATGGGACAAACAGCAGAACAGAAATGCAGCTTTGGGGGTGTTTGGGTGTTTTTTAAGATGATCTCAATCCATGCCAGGGAGGGTTCTGCAGCAGGAGGGGGCGTATCTGCTTCTCCTGGGTGTCTTTTGCAGGAGCTGCAGCTTCAAAAAAAAAAGCCATCTCAGTCGAAAAACTGAGATTTGCAGATGCAGGGGGCTTGGCAGAAAGTTGTGAAACTCTCCCCAGAATCTCTTTTCACTTCTCCCCCACCAGTCCCAAACCCTTCTGACTCCAGAAACCCTTGGGTACAGGGCCCTTAGCGTGATGCCTTGCTCTTTTCCCACTCCCCGGTGTTAGAGCGAGGATCTGAGAATCATTTGATGGGGTTTTTTTCCCCTATTTTTGGCATTTCTGTGCTGTTTCTCAGACTATTTCCCCCCACACACACACTTCCTCTCCTCTCAGCATGGATGGATTCCGGCTCGTGAAGCTCAATGAAGTCATCAGACAAGTTGACATCGTCATCACCTGCACAGGTAGGTGGTCCCCAAGGTGTGTCCCACAAGGGACACACCCCCCTTCCTGGGGTCTGGCTTTTTCCAAAGGAAAGGGCAAAAAAGATGGGGAAAATTAACACAGTGAGACCCTGGCCCAGGTTGCCCAGAGAAACTGTGGCTGCCCCATCCCTGGAAGGGTTCAAGGCCAGGTTGGACAAGGCTTGGAGCAACCTGGTGTGGTGGGAGGTGTCCCTGCCCAGTAAGGAGTAAGATTAGATGTGGTGTTGAGGGATCTGGTGTAGGGGAGAACCTGTAGAGTGGGGCTGATGGTTGGACTCCATGATCCCAAGGGTCTCTTCCAACCTGAACGATTCTATGATTCTAAGATGGTCTTCAAGGGGCCTTCCAACCCAAACCATGCCATGATTCCACGATGCTGTGGTTTATTCTGGGAGAACTTTGTAGAGTGGGGCTGATGGTTGGACTCCACGATCCCAAGGCTCTCTTCCAACCTGAAGGATTCTGGGATTCTATGTTTATGGCTATTTCTACCTGGCAGGCAACAAGAACGTGGTGACCAGGGAACACCTGGACCGCATGAAGAACAGTTGCATCGTCTGCAACATGGGGCACTCCAACACCGAGATCGACGTGGTGAGCACAGGGGCCTGCGTGGGGTGTGGGGGCGGCGTGGGGTGGGTGATGGTGCTTTCAGGAACCTTCACCAGGCTGTGTCTGAGCCCAGCTGCTTTAGCCAGCACCTGGGAAGAGGTAAAATGATCCATCCCTCCCCGTGCCTCAGCAGTGTCAGGCGTGTCGAGGTCATCCCTGTGATCCCAAAGGATGTCAGTGATCCAGACAAACTCCTTCAGCTTCCAACAAAGTGTCTGGTAGCCACCAGCCTCTGTCCTTTACCTTCCATAGTGGTGTCTGGTATCTATCAACCTCAGTCCTTCTCCTTGAAAGGAGAGGGTTGGAGCCCCTCTGCTGTGAGGACAGGCTGAGAGAGTGGAGGGGGGGGTTCAGCCTGGAGAAAAGGCGGCTCCAGGGAGACCTTATTGCAGCCTTCCAGTCCCTAAAGGGGCTTCAGGAAAGCTGGGGGGGGACTCTTGATCAGGGAGGGGAGCCACAGGACGAGGGGGAAGGGTTTTAAGCTGGAAAAGGGGAGATTTAGGTGAGATCTCAGGAGGAAATTCTTCCCTCTGAAGGTGATGAGACCCTGGCCCAGGTTGCCCAGAGAAGCTGTGGCTGCCCCATCCCTGGAGGGGTTCAAGGCCAGGTTGGAGGGGGCTCGGAGCATCCTGGTGTGGTGGGAGGTGTCCCTGCCCATGGTAGAGGGCTTGGAACCGGATGGTCTTTAAGGTCCCTTCCATGGCATTCCCAACTCCATGAGTGTGTGTGTCCCCAACCCACCCCCGTACTGGGCACCAGAAGGTGGGGTTCACGCCAGGTTGGATGGGGCTTGGAGCAACCTGGTCTGGTAGGAGGTTTCCCTGCCCAGGGCAGGGGGTTGGAGTTGGATGGTCTTTAAGGCCCCTTCCAACCCAATCCATCCTGTGATTCTATGATTCCTTCCAGTGAAGTGTCTGGTATCCACCATATATACCATAAAGACTCAGCCAGAAGAGCTTGAACAAGAGCTGTCACGTGAGCTCTGATGTATTTTAATCATAAAAATAGTGCCAGTTTATGATTCATAAAGCTTTCATGGGTCCGGGGCTGCAACCAGACCCAAACCCAAAAGAAGTTATAAAAGTTATAAAGAAGTTATAGAAGTTATAAAGAAGTTTTACAAAAGCCCAGGACAATGTCAGCAAATTGCTTCCTTATTTTTTCTCCTTCCCATGAAGCAGCTTCTGGCTTTTATCTGTTTTAACTGTTCTCCCCCACTGCGTTTTCAGGCAAGCCTGCGTACCCCCGAGCTGACCTGGGAGAGGGTGAGGTCCCAGGTGGACCATGTCATCTGGCCAGATGGGAAGAGAATAGTCCTTCTGGCAGAGGTGAGTTGCAGGTGAAAGGAGCGGGAATCCAGCCATGGAATGAGCAACCAGGGGATCAGGCCTGGTCAGCAGGGGTTGAGGAAAGGCAGGTCCTGCCTGACCAACCTGATCTCCTTCCATGAGAAGGTGACCCGATTGTTGGATGGGGGGAAGACAGTGGATATAATATATCTGGATCTTAGCAAAGCATTTGACACTGTCCCCCACCACATTCTCATGGAAAAACTGGCTGCTCCTGGCCTGGATGAGCGTAGGATCTGCTGGATCCAGCACTGGCTGGAAGGACGATCCCAAAGGGTGGTGCTCAATGGAGGTCAATCCAGCTGGCGGCCGGTCACCAGTGGTTCCTCAGGGCTCAGTACTGGGGCCATTTCTGTTTAATATCTCTATTGATGATGTCGGTAGGGACATAGAAAACACCATCAGTGAGTTTGCAGATGACACCAAGTTGGGTGGGAGTGTTGATCTGCTTGAGGGCAGGGATGCTCTACAGAGGGACTGGGATAGACTGGATGGATNGGACAGGGAACTGCTGGAGAGAGTCCAGGGCAGGGCTACCAAGATGCTGGAGGGAGTGGAGCATCTCCCAGAGGAGGAAAGGCTGAGGGAGCTGGGTCTCTTGAGCTTGGAGAAGAGGAGACTGAGGGGGGACCTCCTGAATGTTGATAAAGATGGAAAGGGTGAGTGTCAGGAGGATGGAGCCAGGCTCTTCCCAGTGACACCCAATGACAGGACAAGGAGCAATGGGTGCAAGCTGGAACAGAGGAGATTCCAGTTAAATATGAGGCAAAATTTCTTCATGGTGAGGGTGAGGGAACCCTGGCAGGGGCTGCCCGGGGAGGTGGTGGAGTCTCCTTCTCTGGAGACATCCCAACCCCGCCTGGAGGCGTTCCTGTGTGACCTGCTCTGGGTGTTCCTGCTCCAGCAGGGGATGGGACTGGAGGAGCTTTCAATGTCCCTTCCAACCCCTGAGATTCTGGGATTCATCCTGAGCACTGAGCCCTGGCAGAGGCTGCCCAGGGAGGGTGTGGAGGCCCCTTCTCTGGAGACCTTCAAGCCCTGCCTGGGTGCAGCCCTGAGTGCTGTGCTCTGGGCAGCCCTGCTTTAGCAGGGGGGTTGGACTGGGTGATCTCTAGAGATCCCTTCCAGCTCTGACAACTCCCTGATTCCATGATCCCAGACGAGAGGTTTCACGCTGGTTCTAGTGACGCCTGTAGGGCTGTAGGCTGGTTTTTGTGTTGTGTTGAGATAACAACCCATGGTTTTTTTTTGCTTCCTAGGGCCGCCTGCTGAACCTGAGCTGCTCCACTGTCCCCACCTTTGTCCTCTCCATCACTGCCACCACGCAGGCGAGTAGGGTTTGGGCTGAGCCGAAAGCAGCATCCCGCTCCGTAGCGTGCAGCGGTTTCTTACCTAAGTGTCTTCTCCACCCAGGCTTTGGCTTTGATAGAGCTCTACAACGCTCCTGAAGGTCGCTACAAGCAGGACGTGTACTTGCTGCCCAAGAAAATGGGTAAAGATGGGTTTATGGCCTTTTTTTTCTCGTGTGTGTGTGTGTGAGGTTGGACAGATGGGGAGGTTTTGCTTGGCTGGGCAGGGGATGGCAGAGCACCGCAGCCTCCTGGGCTCTCTCAGTTGGGTCTCTGCCAAGCTCAGGGTCTTCCAGCAGGTTCTTCCCACTGGGTCTGGGCTCTTTGCTAATCTGGATGCCTCGTTTCCCCATCCCAGCTGGGGAAAACAAGGCTGATGGGCTTGGCCAACCGGCTGCAAGAGTCCACCCTTGCTGATGCTGGGGGTTTTCACGTGGGGGTTCTGCCAGCGGAGCCGCCGTCGTTGGCTGTGAAGACACCTAGTCCCTGAGCTACAGCTCTGCCAGCAGAACCCCCTCCTGAGGGGACAAGCTGAGCTGGCCATGGTTTTGCTGCAGAACTGGTTGGTTTGGGGGCTTTTTTTGGTGTTAATTGCATTTTTGGAGACCGGGTGCGGGTTGTTCCTAGCTTGGGTGCTAAATGTCCATGATGCTCCTGCACCTGTGGAGCATCCAAGCTTGCCAAAGAGCGTGGTGTAACACAGCAGCAGGCCCAGGAGTCCTGCTAGAAGGGTGTTTCAGAGGAAAGATTTCTCCTCTAACTCCAAACAGATGAAAGCCTTGGGGTTTTTTTTTCTCCCAGTTCGGGGTGAAAAGCAGTCCTGCAATTTAGCAGCAAAGGCAGGAGGAGAGATGAGGCCTTTCCCAGCTTGGGGCTTTAGGGAGCCGGTGCAGAGCAGGAGGGGACTCGTTGCCTTCCCTTTGCCGTGCTAATGGGGCCTGAAATCGTTTCAGATGAGTACGTGGCGAGCCTTCACCTCCCGACGTTCGATGCCCACCTGACAGAACTAACGGATGAGCAAGCGAAGTACTTGGGACTGAATAAGAACGGACCTTTCAAACCAAACTACTACAGGTGCTGCCCCCCAAACCTCTCCCTTTTCTAACAAGGACAAGTGGAGGGTCTGGCATCTGGGCAAGAACAACCCCAGGTCCCAGTAGAGGTTGGGAAAGGACCTGTTGGACCAGAGCAGCGTAGGGGAAAGGGAGCTGGGGGTCCTGGTGGGCAGCAGGATGCCCATGAGCCAGCACTGGGCCCTCATGGCCAAGAAGGCCAAGGGCATCCTGGGGTCTATCAGAAAGGGGGGTGCTCAGTAGGTGGAGAGAGGTTCTCCTGCCCCTCTGCTCTGCCCTGGTGAGACCCCATCTGGAGCACTGGGACCAGTTGTGGGCCCCTCAGTTCCAGAAGGACAGGGAACTGCTGGGGAGAGTCCAGGGCAGGGCTACCAAGATGATGAAGGGAGTGGAGCATCTCCCAGAGGAGGAAAGGCTGAGGGAGCTGGGTCTCTTGAGCTTGGAGAAGAGGAGACTGAGGGGGGACCTTATTAATGGAAAGGGTGAGTGTCAGGAGGATGGAGCCAGGCTCTTCCCAGTGACACCCAGTGGCAGGACAAGGGGCAATGGGTGGGAGCTGGAACAGAGGAGGTTCCACTGAAAGATGAGGAGGAACTTGTTGATGGTGAGGGTGAGGGAACCCTGGCAGGGGCTGCCCAGGGAGGTGGTGGAGTCTCCTTCTCTGGAGACATTCCAACCCCGCCTGGAGGCGTTCCTGTGTGACCTGCTCTGGGTGTTCCTGCTCCAGCAGGGGATGGGACTGGAGGAGCTTTCAAGGTCCCTTCCCATCCCTGAGATTCTGGGATTCTGCCATGAGTGTTGGTGGGCTAGGAGAACACACAGAGGGGATGGCTGAGGTCTGATCCCACCAGTCCCCTGAGGAGATCTCCCTGTCTTCCTCATAGCTCCCGTTGCCGCGTAGAAGGTCCGGGGGAGGCCGGGACTTGGGACTGGGAGGCAAAAGGGCTCAGCAGGACACGAGCAGCAGCTGTCACCCAGACAAGTGGCAAATGGCAGAGCGGTGCCACCCAGCCAACTCAGATGCCAGCTTTATTTTTAAAAGCTTGACGAAGCGGGGGGACGGCCCAGAGCAGCGTTTTCACCCCTCGTCCCGGGGCGGGGGCTGCTCGGCCCAACGACTCTCCCAAAAATCATCATCATTTTTTAGTAAGAGCCCCTGGATCTCTTCCCTTTTCCAGGATCTCTTCCCTTTTCCAGGATCTCTTCCCTTTCCTGGATCTCTTCCCTTTTCCAGGATCTCTTCCCTTTCCTGGATCTCTTCCCTTTTCCAGGATCTCTTCCCTTTTCCAGGCTTTTTGGGGTTTGTAGGCAACGCTGAAACACAGGGGTTTTTTTACCATGAAACTGGGATGGCTTTGCACACCCCCAGAGATCAGCTTGTGAGGGGTCGAACCCAGACTCTTTTCCTGCTGAAAATGGCATTTTCTTGGCAGATCTTCAGCACTCACGCCACACCACAACGCTCCAATTTTTGGCATTTACTGGGTTTTGCCAGATCCTCAGCTTTTTTTCTGTTGTTCCCCTGCAGCTGTGCCCTCCCCTGCAGGAATTTCCTCCTGCTCAATGTTCTTTGCCCAGTTTCGGTGTCCAGCCATTGTCCTGACCTCGTGGGTTTGTCCCCAAGGGGAGGAGTCGGGATAAGTAGGGGGTCACAGCAAATTCCCTGCCTTGAGGAAGAGCCACGACCACCACGCTGTGGGGTGGAGATGTACTCAGACAACTTCAGCTTGGTGTCCTGTGGGAATCTCAGCCTCCTCATACAAAGGCAGAAAAGGACCTGGGGGTGCTGGGTGACAAGGGGCTGAAGATGAGCCAGCAGTGTGCCCAGGTGGCCAAGAAGGCCAAGGGCATCCTGGCTTGTATGAGAAACAGTGTGGCCAGCAGAAGCAGGGAGGTGATTGTCCCCCTGTGCTCAGCACTGGTGAGGCCACCCCTGGAGTCTGGTGTCCAGTTCTGGTCACCTCAGCACAAGAGAGATCTGGAGGGGCTGGAGCGAGTACAGAGGAGGGACACGGAGCTGGGGAAGGGCCTGGAGAATCAATCTTCTCCAGGAGGACCCATTGAGGGAGCTGGGAGTGTTGAGTGTGAGGAAGAGGAGGCTGAGGGGAGACCTCATCCCTCTCTACAACTGCTTGAAAGGGCATTGTAAGAGAGGTTGGTGCTGGTCTCTTCTCACAGAGAAATAGTGATAAAAGGAGAGGGAATGGCTTCAAGCTGCAGCAGGGTAGGGTTAGGCTGGCCATGAGGCAAGAATTCTTCCCAGCAAGAGTGGTCAGAGCCTGGACTGGGCTGCCCAGGGAGGGGGTGGAGTCCCCATCCCTGACTGTGTTTCAGAGTGGATGAGCTGTGGTGTTGAGGGATCTGGTGTAGGGGAGAACTTTGTAGAGTGGGGCTGATGGTTGGACTGGGTGATCCCAAGGGTCTCTTCCAACCTGAATGATTCCATGAAAAAGCCAAGAGTCTTTTCCAAAATTCCCGTTTTTTGACGTGTAGGAGCACGGGATGGGAGGGGAGAGGAGATCTTCAGGTGCACGTAGCCTCTTTTTCTGGGGGTAACAGGCAATCAGACCTCCTCCCCACACAGCTCAGCAGCTTGCTGGGTTACAGCCAGCACCTCCCTCCCCTGTTTGCGATACGAGTTACCTGCTCTGGGTTCCCAGACGTTCCGGAGCCTCCCCCACAAATTCAGCCACTTTCAGCCAGGCTTTGGGCGTTTCAATGCCTTTGTCCTTGCACCATCATTGCCTCCTCCCCAGTTTCTGAGGTGAATTTGGCCACCGACCACTGGGAGACGGGGCCCCGAGTCAGCCGGGCACCGTTGGGTTTTATCCTGTCCCGCGGCGCCCTGAGGGCCGGCAGCTAAATTTAACCTGGCATTTGTGGGGGAGGAGATGAGGACTGAGTCCCTTTCTAAATCCTTTCTTGGCATCCACCCCTCCTGAAATGCACCCTGTAGAGCCTGGGGGAGCTTCATCTCCTCAAGAACTCACCAAAACCCCTCCTTTTTCCTCTTCTTTCCTCCAGATATTAAGTTCCCGCCGCCGGAATCCCGGAAAATCGTGAGGAACGTGACCCCAAGTCTTTTCTCAACTACTGTACAGGATGAAGCAGCACAAGCTTCCTAAGTTAGAGCCGGGCTTGCTCACATCGTAGGCAGTGTGTTTAGGTTATTTATTTATTAAATTAGAATACTGTACATGCGGGCTCCGCCACTGGTGTTCGTGCTGCCGCGGGACTGGGAGACGGTGGATTTCTTTTCCGTTTGTTTCACCTCTTTTTTTTTTCTCTTTGGGTTGTTCTGTTTTGTCGGGGCTGGAAGGATGGTGAGGGGGCGAGGAGGGGGAAGGTGAGGAAGATGCTGGTGGAATGGAATGGCTGCGATGGATTTGGAACAGTCCCTTATCAACCCTTCGTCCCACGACGGGGTCCCGCCTGGAGGTGCCACGTTGCTTTGGGTTTCCTTCACCTCCCAGGGCTTCTTCCAGCGGAGCAGGATCCCAGTGGCCACGGGAACCAGCTGGGGTTGTGTTTCTCATGCCGTTTGACAACAGGAGCTAAAAAAGATACCCACCTCCTTTGCTCCAGGTGCTGCCAACCCAGCCGGGCAGCGCCTCAGCAGCGAAGCGGTAAATCTGGCCGGCCATCACTGGAGAGAAACCCTCTGGGAATCCTGCCGAGCTGCCTGAGGGATGGTCCTGCCAGCCAGTCGGTGAACTTCGCCTTAGCATTGCTGTGGAAGCTGTAACGAAGGGTTAGTGTCAAGTAGGGAGCCGGCCGGAGGGCGGAGCGGTGCCTGCTCAGAGGTAGGCCCTGGTGGAGGTTGGTGTAGAACCCCACCAGCTCTCCCTTCATCACAGCTTCGCAGTGTTTTCCTGCTGCTCATTTTTCCAGTGCCAACCTCCTACGGTTCAACCAAAGTCTTTTTCCCAGTGGGGCTCCGGGGCAACCGGTGGAAGAGCCTCACCACCAACTGCTGCTCACGTGCCCGGGAGCTCTTCCAAAAGGCCAGCGGAGCTCGTCGGCCATCCCAGCTGGGAGGACCTTTGTCCACGTGAGGTCTTTCTCCAGCTGAATTTCAGTCCTCATTGGAAACCTTGGGAGCTTTATTCTCTAGTGATACTTGTGTGATAAGAGGTGGAAGGGTACAAGACGTACGGCGGAGTAATCCCCACGGGGAAGAGTCTAGTGTCACTAAAACCCTTCGGTCACCTCAAGCGTTGATGCAGTGGAGCCGATGGAGAACAAACCCTCCATAGTTAACTTGGTTTAGCCCAGGATGTCCTACCTGAGTGTCACCCTACGAGGTGACTTTCCGAGTCTCTCTGTCTCACTGGAATCACTTTTATGGTCCACCTGGAGAACATGGTCCTTCTGAAATAAAAATGGCCCGACCCCCTTGAGCACAAAAGCCTTTATCCTGTGGTTGCTGCTTCGGTACCCGAGTCCCTCATCAGCTACAGGTTCTTGTTTTGTCCTCGGGGACTTCTTTGCCATCATGAAAAAAAAAACCAAACCTCTTTTGTGGCAGCTCGTTCACGCACAAGAAAGGAAAAACTGGGGAATTAATGGTCTTGGTGGCCAAGTCCCTTTTGAGGCTTTGGATGCTGAGGTGTGCAGTCAGCTTGACCACAGGTTGCTCATCGTTGGAGCAAACGTTCTCATGGATTTGCTTATTCCAAGTTTCTCTTTGTAATTTCTCAAAGTCTAGAAGTAAGACCTTGAGAAGAAGACTTTGATGAGACCTTATGCTTTGAGAAGACTTTGACAAGACCTTATGCTTAGAGAAGGCTTTGAGGAGACCTTGGGGCTTTGAAGACACTTTGATGAGACCTTGGGGCTTTGAGAAAGCTTTGAGGAAACCTTGGGGCTTTGAGAAGTCTGACAAGACAGTAGGCTTTGAGAAGGCTTTCAAAAGACCTTGGGGCTTTGAGAAGGCTTTCAGGAGACCTTGGGACCTTGGGAAGGCTTTCAGGAGACCTCAGGGCTTTGAAGAGGCTTTGAGGAGACCTTAGAGCTTTGAGAAGGCTTTCAGGAGACCTTGGGACCTTGGGAAGGCTTTCAGGAGACCTCAGGGCTTTGAGGAGACCTTGAGGAGACCTTGAGAAGGCTTCATCACAGGCTGATCAGGAACCACAAACTTGAAATAATCTCTACTCATGGATTTTTATCCAGATCCCGAGATTTTTGGGAAGAGTCCCCTGAGCTATTTGGAAGGTCAGGTTTCCCAGGGCTGGAGTCCCTTCATCTGCATCACCCAGCGAACCCCAGAGTTTCTGTCGTCGGCCGCAGAGGCCAAGGAGGGTGAGGTCCTGCTCTGGGGTCGAGGTGACGGGAGGTCACGGGGGGTGGGGGGTGGGGTCTTAGGTTTGAGAGGAGCAGCTTTTGGAAAAGGGGTGTCCCAACCTCGAGGCCCCCCTTCTGCCCCCGGGGCAAACCCCTCTCCATCCTCCTGAGCCTTGAGGTGCAGCCGCTCCCCGTCTCCGTCGCTCGCTCGCTCCAGCGGGTGCTCTCCCCGTCCCTCAATATTCCTCCCTGCTGATTTTTTTCAGCCTGTTTTATCTTCCAGGCTCCATAGGAGAGAAAAAGAAATAATTAATAATAACACCACCCCCACTGGCCCCCAACTGGCTTTTCCCACCTCGATTTTTTAAAGCTCTTCTCCCTGGTCTTTCCTGCTGCTTCTTGTAAGCTTTTTTGCTTGCTTGGCTTGGGGTTTGTTTTTTTTTCCCCCTCCCCCTAATCAATCTGGAATCATACTCTGTGATCATCCCTCAATGAAACATGTAACGGGTTGTTCTGGTTTGGGTTTGGGGCTTTTTTTTTTTTGTTTATTGTTTTTAAACATAACGCATTTTTAAAGAATTAGGAAAAAAAAAAGGAGATTTTTAGGTAACACCAGCAAAAAAAAATAAATGTATGAGGAGATTTAATTCTGTTCTTCTGAACTTTAGAAACTAATGAAGGGGGAAACCTGGCGTGAAAACTTTGCAGACCTTTAACATTTTCCAAAAAAAGGGTGTTTTAAAATATTAATGTCTGAGTGATTGTATTAGATCAGCAATAAAAGACTCTGTAATCTCAAAACACAAATAAAACATTGGAAAACTCCCAGCTTCTCCGGAGTGTTTTGGGGGAGCTGGTGGGAGAGGATCCACAAATGGGGAGGGGGGGTTTTTTTTTGGGGGGGGGGTACAAGGAGGGTTGGGGGATGTTGTCCCCAGTCCCAGCTGGGAAAGCTGCTGTGGTGGCTGTGTGTCCTTGGGGCAGGGGCGGTGGGGGGGTGTTTGGGCTCCAGGTGGGTGTTTTGGCTCTTGTCCTTGGGGAAACTGGGCTAAATGGTGCTGGGGGGTGGTGGCAGGGAGTTGGGGGGGAAATACACACACACACACACACACCTCGCCCAGGCTTTGCTTTACCA
>VZTM01034292.1:6549-18155 GCA_013400555.1 Jacana jacana | reverse complement strand
TTGAATCATTATGATTCAGTCATGGGTTATGTGACCAGTCATTAATTAGCGATGTTTTATGTGGCCAGGTGATTATGAATTTAAAATATTATACTTGCATTAAATATATCTACCTACTTCAAAGTTCACAAATCAATGCCCCAAAATTCCCTACATTTTTGTTATTCAATTTAGTCATTAGTCCCTGAGTAAATTTTGCTGCCACCTAGCTAGAGAACAGACACAGCAAGATATCATGGATGAGCATGACAAAACCTTTAGTGTTAACTAAAATTAATTCTAAATTACATTTAGCAAGCAAGTTAAAGTAGGTGGGCTGAAATCTGACTCCTGTACATAGCAATGAAACATTTTTGTTCTCTAACAGACCTCAGCAGACCTCAAAGATGATTAGCCAGCTCTAGCAAACCTAAATTCTTATTCTTATTTTCTAACAAACTCAAACTCTTATATTGTTCTATATTACACATTCTCATAATAATATCTGTATATGAACATGGAGAGTATCACATGTCTTCTGCAACATTTGATCTCTGCCTTCCTTAGCTGTCTGCTGCTATTGTTTGAAATATTTATGCTTAGAGAATAAATTTTCTATTCCAGGTTATTTTACTTCTAAATTCAGTCAGCTCCTTCTGCCTGCTGCAGCTTGACTCTACTATAGAATGTAGCAGGCAGCTCCCACAGCAGGTAAAAGGGAGATATTTGGATGGATAAGTTAACCATACCTTTTCCAGACAAGAAGAGAGTCCAGTGCATAGCCACACAACCTGAGATCAAGTGATGCCAAAATCCCTGAAGTCACTCGAGAACTATGTAAATGGGTAAACAAGAAAACAGACCCCTCAAGATTTGCAAATCTCTGCACATAACCAGCTATGCCAGATCCTATTGCAGCAACAAAATTGTACAGGCTGCTGGAAGGGCTCAACATCTGTTTTCATACTATGTTACCTTTAGTCTTTACCAAATTCACAAACTAGGAGAGAAAAAAAAAAACAACACAAAAATACCAAACCTCCCCACAGTTAGAAATACACTGCAAACCATGTGTAATGCTCAAATTATACAATTACATCCTTCATGGGTTCTTCAGGCCTACACGCTTCTAGTGTAGCTCTGTTACAGTTATATAAATATAGCCCTCCTGTCCTCTGGAAACCCAATCCATTTCAATCTGTAATGTAAATAGTTTCTTTTTAACATGCAGTGTGTGCTGATTTCACCTTAATTATATATTTCCCTTTGCGAGAGCTTGAACTGCAGGATACTGGGAAAGAATTTAACCAGAAGCCTATAAAGAATTGGGACTGAAGCTTGGCTTCCATTAACACCTCATTAGGCAGAGTCTGTAGTGTACGTAAAATGAGCTAATGATTTTTAAATGCAGTTGTCAACCTATAACTTAATAATGTGGACTCTTTATTTCTCTGTATTACTGAGTAAACAATAATACATTTTTATATCTACAAATCAACATGAAGATATTGGAGTACATTATTACCCCAAGCAAGATCTTTTTTGGTCATTATCAAACACTCACCTTTAGTGCAACCATACCATTAATACCACAAGTGGTACTAATCGTAGTGTCAATTTTCTGATAGACACAAGCTGAAGTTTTGAGGAAAACACCTTCAAATCCTGGATATAAATATAGATCAGTTTACTAGAGACGAAGTTAGAACCATAAAGTGACTGTTAGGTGGCTATAGCATTAATTCTAATCCCATATAAAGGAATGGCAAAATTCTCAGGTTTGAGTTTACTGTGAATAAAGACCATCCTCTGCCTTACCAAAAAATCACTGGTACGGTTTGTATTAAATTGACAGGTTTAACAGTAGTTCAAGAATGTAAGACTTTCATTAACTCCCACAGAAGCTGAGTAAATGACCATAGAGTCAAACAGGGGTTGCACAGTATATCCCTTAATTGGCAAGGGGGTTGTGGTATTTCTATCCATCAGGTGACCCCTCTGCGCAAGGGTTAGGACCTCATCTTGCTGCTGTGGGTCTGGAGGCATGTGTGCACTGCAGGTGAAGCCTGGTTTACTGTGAGAGCAAAAGGTTCTCATTCACTGCTAGTTCACTATGCTTTCACTGAGCATCGTTTTTAAAGGCAGAAAAATAAAAAAGAGAGAGAATTTGTGAATTTGTTAAAAGGAAAGAGTCTCTAACTTGTGGAAGCTTTCTTTCAGCTCTTCGAAGTAATAAGGTTTTAAAAGGGAATACTTTTAATTTCTTCTTTCATAACAAAAAAAGTCTTGTCTATAAACCTCATTATACTACTCAGAAGCTTTGAGCTTACCACTCATCACTAGGCTTTCTTGCAATGGCCTGAATCCCAATTAACTACCAGCATCCACAGTTACAGAAAGGCAGCAAGCAGACATGCTTACTTTCATGTTTCAGAGTCTTTGCAGTGAAATTTTGAACTGAATTTACAGCTACTCCTCACTGAAAATTTACACATATGGGCTTCATCCTCTGTGCCACATGGACACTCACAGGATGGGCTGGAGCAGCTTTGTAAAGAGGATACACAACCATCTCTTTGTAGCCCCCCTGTGCCTGGCTGGTACCCACAGCAGCCTCTCTCCAGGGTAATTGCAATTAAGATGAGGGACCCTCCTGCTGTTCCTGTTTGATTAGTGAATGCAGCAACGACATTTACTCATTGTCTTCATGCTTGGTCGCTACATTCTTTTGGCTGGGAGGGTTGCAATAGCTGTTCCCAGGGTGCAGGCAGGTATGCCATTTCTAACCTTTGACTCGGGATATGTGGTTGTGCACCCACTGACTGTAACGCAGCCTGTAAAATCAGTCACATCTCCCAGGTGGGAAAAATGTGACAGGGTATTGTACAGGGCAAAATATAAGACGGTGATGTGTGTGTCCATGCTAGAGAATTTACTTGGGACAGATCTTTCTGTGTCATTCGATCTAAGTGAGCTGACATCAGGAAAGGGGAGGTTTGGCCCTCTGTGAGAGATGGATGTTTTAGAATCTGCTTGAAAATATCAGTTATCATGTGCTATAGCCAAATTACTAGCTCCTGGCTTAAAATAGAAGTAGTATGCAGCGAAATGTACACTGATTCCAACCAGCAGGCAAACAATTACTTCTACAAGTGAGCACAGAAGCAGTTAGTAGTCATAACACCATAATGGGGAGCTTGCCAAAACTGGCAGCTAAGCCAGAGTCCTGAACCCACATAACAGTAGGTCTATTTGCCTCATTTACTGTGCTTTCCTCATCTCCCTTACCCCATCGTAAGCAAACAAATATGACAATGATAGCCCTAGTAATTGCACCTAGAAATAAATCAATGTTCATACGCACATTTTCAACTGTAAGATATGGGAAAGGATTACATAATCAGCATTTGTCACTCATTCCTGCTGTACTCTGAAACCACAGGCTAAAAAAAGAAGTAGCTCATATATTAAAAGGGGTCATATAATTTATTTCACAGATCAATTAATTGCTTACTTACAAGACAGCTTTCCATGACAAATCTTTCTTTCTTTAAAATGTGTTTCACTACCCTATAAAAGCAAAGCCCATTTCTTATAGCTTCCTAGCACGACATTCAGACCAATTATCCTATTCAGCTTCTACTTTCTGTATAATTGGTAATTTAGCTTGCTATATAAAACACAATTAAACCTTATTTAGACTAAGGCTGTCTATATGTGGAGCCGGAGCTGATGCTAGTTCTTAAATCTTAACCATACTTAAAATAGGTATTCTAATGTACTTCACACTGATGCAGCTTAGTTATCACTTTCATAACCAGAGAAATGTTCTTTAGTAAATTAGCATTTGCTCATTCCCAACTCTGTCAGCAAAAAGGTATTTTCCTTTCATCTTTGCATAGGAGGTCATAACAAAACATTACTGATTGGCCAATCATTAATTTATCTTGCACACTTACATTTATTCACTCCTACTGCAATAACTGCCTGTCATATATAATACAGAATCTACAAATGTATGTAATGCTGCAGAGAACTGAAATATCATGGTTGTGTGCAGGTATTTTTATATATAGACTATATTGAAACCAAATCATAGGGAAGAGCTTAAATCACATGCAATACAGAACTGAACAAGGAGATAATCTGAAGGAGCTAAGGAAGAATCATTCAGGTAAACTGGAACTTAAATGATTTTTATGAAAAAAGAAAAGTTATACTCTACATACATATGTCAGAAAAATAATACTCTACATACATATGTCAGAAAAATAACAATTTTTTTCTTTGGGTAACTCAGTTAAACTGCAGGCAGACTTACATTGGCAGTTAGTAATTTTAATTATAGTATGATGACTCTTGCTAGTTTAGAAAATGAATCATATGGTTGCACAGGAATTCAGTCTTTTTGCCTTCACTATGTAGATAGATAGAATTCTAAAAGTGAAACAGGCATTTAATTGTTTAAGGGTTTCTTGATGCATAAGAGTATATTTATTCAGCAATATTTTCAGGTTATCTTCTCCATTTCTTTCCCTCCTGTTGGAGTCCAGACATCCTTCTTACGGCACGGAGGATAAGACAGAATGACAAGCAAATCTAACACACTTTCAGGTAGGTGAATATTTCAGTAGCCTAAAATTATCACTGTAAGTGCCTTAAATTTCCCTGAATTCAGTAAACTTAATTATGTATACAGACAAATACAAGGAAACTATTCACATGATTTCTGAACAGGAATATTTTGTTCTGTCAAAGGATCACAATTTAACCCTGATGCAATACTTTCAATGAAGTCAATGAACTTGCATTAGCATAAAGTCTTTAAAAACCTGACACACTGACCTACCTTTATGTGACAGACGTAACCTTGGCTGCCTCGTATCTGTTGCATGACATCCAGTCGGTAACTCTAGTAACAAGCCATATAGTGCCAGGATTAAAAGGTCCTGGGCAGATGCCATCCTGCCCAAGATCAAATTCTTGCACTCTTCACTTAACTGTTGCTGGCTGTTTGTTGTTTTGGTGGTTTTTTTTTTTTAAGGCTCCAAGTTCCACTTCTACTTTCCCAGTGCAGTCAAATCTCTCTCTTTGGTCAGTTTGTGGGGTATCTCTATGGGAAATTCAACGTTCATCAGAGAAGCACACAGCCTCTGCTAGCCATTTGTCAAGCTGTGCAAATGTCATGTAAAAATATTCCCTCCCTAGGACAATTGTTTATAAAGTGCGAGGACATTCCAAGGCGTTACTCTGCAGTGTTGTGTCTTGAGCTCGCTTTAGTAACTCTGCCAGTGGATTCAGGAAGAAGCTGTATTTTCAGTCCCTCCTGCAAGGCAATTCATTCAGAGAAGGAGGGAGGGATAAAAAAAAAAAAAAAAAAAAAAAAAAAAAAAAGAAGAAAGCACCCTCCTCCTTGGTGCTCTTCAGAACTCAGCCCCTTGCTCTGACTTGCCAAACAGCTAGTTTTAATTCACCTTTCACCTTTGCTAATTAAAAACAAGAAGTGCCATTCCCTCCTGGAGTTGCAGGATCCACCCAGCGGGGAAGCCAGGCTGTCAGGCTGCTGTATTTACTGAGAAAGTTCAGGGAGGGTTGAGGCAATGTACAGTACTACCAGCTCCCAGAAGCGTTTTAATCCACGTGCCGTGCACTGATTCCTCAATTGCTTCATGGTTTCACGTTGTAAAGCATCGGGAGAAGGGTCAGAATTCCTCCCGTCCCTCCCTTTGAAAAGTCATTTCAGCTTTTGTTCACAGCTCAGTTTTAGAGGAGGATTAACCCTAGAATTAACTATTTAAGTACATTATCACTTAGAGTCATTAAACAGCATGCTACTAAGTGGATCAGAATAGAAAGACTCCAGTTCTATATCCGTTCCTAGTGTAAAGAGAAAGGTTTAGCTTTTTTGATTTATTTTTTTTTTCCAAATGTGGTTTTACACAGTGGCTTCTCCCCATTACATTTTAAATGTCAGTAAGACTGGAACCTTAGATCATCTATACACGTCAGTACAATTACTTATCTGACTAGATTACTGTAAGATTGAGCAGTATTTAAAAAAAGGAAAAAAAAAAAAAGCCTGAGCAGAGTTCTGTGATAACATGATAAACAGCATCAGATTTACAAGTGTCAAGCAGCTACCTCTGATATTGCCGCTCAAAAATACCATAACAGTTCCTCTCTTTTTCACATCATTTGTAACTTAAAAATATACTAAATTTTTATGATTCAAGACATAGACCTATGTCTGGAATATGTTAATTGAAGAATAAAGTTCTGTTTAATTAAGATCTCATGCATAGAAGCATTTAAAATTTTGTGAGGTGCATTTTAGTAATTAACAATTGCACTTTTTTAACGGGATAGAGCATTAAAATAATGTTAAGTCTTTATAATTCTCATTGTTTTAGAATCACAAAGACAGGAAAATGAAAACTAGTAGATGCAGTTAACAATAATGCACTCAGATTTTGTAAGCAACAAAAGATAATGATATCTGGAAAGAAAGATTTAATAAGAAATTTCTGTATGCCAGCAAGCTGAAAAGAACCCAGCATAATAATATAGGGAAATGCTAATCTTTGTAATAGCAGCATACATGGGTGGGAGAAGACAGATTGTACAAGAATAAAAAATATGAACTACTAGGACAGAAAAAAACCCAAACCAACAAACAAAAAAAAAGGCAACTTTAGTAAAAAGACAGAAGTAAATCATGAGAACGCCCAAGGACTCCTGGAGGCTGTATAATCAGGAGCGGGGAAGAGGTCATGTCTACCTGTTAGTTCTCCAAAAGCAGGTCACATACACATACCTGGGCTTGCTTTAAATCAGCTGGAAACTGTGCCAACAGCAGTTAAAGCACAGGAGCAAAAGCTAAATCACACAGCCATTTGCTCCATTTCTTGCACACAACTGCAGGTTGCACTGAATTTTATGCTGATGTGTGAGTTGTCTGGCAGAAGCTCAGCATGTGCACTGGAGACACTGTCAGTGGAGAAGGCTCTGCTTCCAAGCACTGACCTCAACATGGATCAGTTTATCATCTACATTATTGTTACCGGCACCTTTCTGTGGTACTGAGGCATACAATTGTGCTGCGTTTGGCCATTAAAATGTGTTGTAAAAGGGCATGATCTGATGCCTGTTGAGATGAGTGGAAACTTTCTGAAAATTTTCATTTGTCTTTGGATGTCATTCTNATTAACAGAATTCTCAGAGACTCATTCCATTCTTTCTCACCATAAATCTCAAAACTTAAATATGTTCAATTATGAGATAGTCCAAATTGATTTTTTTCCTTGAAGTATCATCATATGGAAAACTTAACACTTTTTAAAATTTAATATATGTGTTTTCATAAAGGACATTAAAATCCAAATGCAAGCTCACAGTATGAAAACTAAAACCATAGTCAAAACAAATAAAGCAAACATTAGTACAAACCCCCAAATCCTGCCTCCAAGCTGCTGTGGGGTGTTATTAATTTTAGTAGGCTCCTAAGACTGTAGACGCTCAACAGACTGAACAGTTAGACTTCAGGTATCCTGAGGTTGTGTCAAACGTTGGTGTGACAAGTTCAAAACTTTAAAGTTCTGGTTTAATTTTCCAGTTGGGGAAAGGGAACTTAGGGGTGGGAGGGATAAGGGAGCTGCTGGAGACTGTGGGCCTTATTTTGTATTTAGATAAGAGGTAGGGTGCAGCAGGTCTATTCAAACAGGACATACATACAAATAAGGGCAATTCCCCGCCAACATCAGCTTACATGCATTCACATGCAGTTCTAAACCCACACATCCCCAACCATTACACAGCTACTTGGCTCCCTGCAAGCACAACGTGACCCAGGGCTGGAGCTCCAGTAGAGTCAGAAATACCCTAACAAGTTGATTTTCATATTTTTGCCCAAGGACAAAGCTTTTTTTTGGGTCTGAAATCTGATTCTCAAGCAGGGTGGGCCATGTGGGTGCCTCAGGCTCCTTCCCCTGCCTGCCGAGGGAAGGGTTGTGGAGCAAAGGAGCAGAAGCAGAAGCTGAAGCTGCCACTCAACATTAAGGCTTTGGCTGTCAGCAAGAGATGCCGGCATGGGAAAGCTGGGAATGGCTGTTGAGCACAGGGAAGGATGCCTACACTGGAAACAGACCTAACAGAATAGAAAAGGGAAAATTGATGTATTCGACGTGCAGGACTGATTTATTTTTTTTTCCCCTAAGAAAAGTTAATATTCTCACAGGGTGAATCCTTACTGTTTTTCTCAGATTACTACATAAGGCTCACAAACCTTACACCACCCTCCACCCTTGCACAACAAGATTTGATGCAAAGCAGGTAGTGGAAATGTACACACAATTTCACATCAAGAGAAACGTGTGGCCTCAGGCAAGGCAGTCAAGCTCTTTCCCTCAGCATCTTTTCAATTAAATAGGCATATGGTCTTGCCTCAAGGGGTATTTTGAGGGACTTCTTCCTAAAGGATTTCAAACAGTGGTAGAAGGATGACAACAAAGATGTTCAAATATTAGGATTCAGCCTTAGATGAGTACAAACACAGATGCCCCAGGGCTGTGGAGCCCCCATGTAGTACAGTGCAGGGTCTCTGAAGAATAAACAAGGTGAGTTTACTGCTTTTTTTCTGCTAATAAGGCAAACACAACAGATCTCTGTCAGATCTGAGTTTGCTTCAGCAGTTAAATCTCCAGTTAAGTAAATGCTGACAGATAAATAAAAAAATTGTGCCTGGAAACCTGTAAGTAAAGATTATATGAAAATTCAAATGCAAACCCCATATTTGTTTGCTGGGGTAGAATCCCTATAATTATGCTGTTCTAAAGAGGAAGAGAACAAGTTTTCTTAAAAGAAAAGGAAAAAATAAGTTTGCATTGTTTATGTACAGCAAAGAAATCCATTAAAAGAACTACAAAAGATTTGTGAATTGTTATATAAAATTTGTGAACCTTTAGTTTGATTTCCTGCAGTCACTGCAGATCCAGAGCAATTCTAATGAAGTCATTGAGCCTGTAAATCTAAACTCTCTAACAGAAAATACTTCTGACATGTTGTGTGAACTGTTTTAAGTTTAACTGATAGAGTGAAATGTAAACGCAGGAGCAGGATATAAATAAGAAGATCTGCAGCTACTAGCACCAGTAACAATTTCTAAACATTATCACTATAGAGCAAATTGAAGTGTTTAGAAATTTTTAATCTGGGGTGGTCCAAGAATTGCCATAACCATAACTTAAAACTACGTTTAAAATTTACAAGACTGCCTCCTCTTTCTGATGATGACACACTAAGCCATGGTGGGAATTCTCTTGTTCTTTATTGGACTTGGTTGCAGTTCAAAAGTTGTGTAACCGCAAGAGGAGATGTGTGACCTTCACTGAAGTTAATGTGACCTTCACTGAAGTTAATGTGACCTGTACCTGTGTTAGTACTGTAACTTGTAGTAGACGCATTGCTCAGGTAATCCTATTTAATTATTCGTCTAATACACAAAACTTTAAAAGACACATAAAGAACTTATCTTACATGACTTAATCTCTTAAACTTTTTTTTTTTTTTTTTATGTCACTGCTTATCCACTGGGCATTGCAGCTCTTATTGACCCACCAGCTTTCAAATTCTATCATACAGAGAAACCTTCCAAGAGATGTAGGAGATGAAGGAAAGTTCTATATCTCATTAAATTGTTATCTCTGTTTTATCTCTGCCTTTGAGGTGGGAATTCATGTCTGCTCTAGTCTCCATTACAAACTGGTAACTGTCTCTCTTGTGTTGTCAGTACTAGAAGATCTGGAAATACAAAACTTCTTGTCATTGGCCTGGTGCAGATACTGCAGTCTAACACCTCCCAATCAACCCACAAAAAAATTCTGTGGACACATTAAGTAAGAACAATGACAAGACAAAACAAGAACATGAAAAAGCTGTTCCAACAGGTGAGGAATCACTCAGTAATATCTTCTGGGATCTCTCTCAATGAAAGGAGCAGAACCACCACTTGGATGACCCTACTGACCCTCAGGAGGATATACTGATAGCAGAAGAATGTTGCCAGAACCTGTTTGATACAAGGAAATAACAGGAAATAATAAAACTTAGTCATCATATAGAATTGTCAGATTAGAAATGTGTTAGGCTTTTGCTTTTGTCTGCAAAACTTGGATTCCCAACTCTGTGTGAAAGTAGATGTGTTTATATATAATGTCTCCAGGACGGGGAAGTGTTATTCCTCTTGTTTTATACACAGTGCATTCTCTCTTTGATCCAAGATCAAATTTAGACAATATTCATTAAGCAACATGGTTTGACGGAATATGAACCTGTACTTCAAACCAGCCACAAAATTACACTGTAAATTAATGCTCTGGAGGAAAAAAAAACCACCACGTTTTCAATTAAATTAGATTCTTCTTAATTCCAGAAAGACTGGGTTTTGACAAGTAAATATTGAAACATACTGTCATTGGCACATTGTTGTTTGCAGTAATGTCATTTCTATGACTAGTTATAGGTGAATGTCAATACTACTTGGGACATAGATGGCATACTTTTGTTAACCTATAAAAAACAGGTGAAACAAATGTTTCTTTCTTCAAATGTGACCCTATTGAAGGATTTTTTTATAGGTTGCACTAAAAAAATGGCATATCAGTGTACCTTATTCCTGAAATCAACTCCATGTGCCTAATTTAAATTAGTACATAGGTCACAGCAATCTGTATGGTTAGTTATGGATGAAAATCAAATTACTGATTTCTCTAAAGGAATGTATTTTTGATGATACTTTTACCAATAAATAATTGCTGAAGTCTCTCAAAAGAAAAGGAAAAAAAAAAAATAGAAAGATAGTTGTTTGTTGATGATCAAGATGAAATATAACATGTTGTATTTTCCACTGATCACTGAGCAGGAAATAAAAATGTCATGTTCAAAAGTCTAATGTTAAGTAATTATGGCTACTAGATATTTTCTATTAAATCAGAATGAGGAGTATATTTTATTAAAAATTGATTATGCACATTTTTATCCCAAATGAACAATGTGAATATTGTGCAGTTCTCCCTTTAAATGATCTTTACTACCAATTGATTCTTGATGATTTAAAGAAGAAACAAAACAACAAACATAACACTGGTTATATAAGAATGACATTTTACGCCTTAAAGGTACCATTTAGTTGCTTCAGTTCATAGCTATTCATTGCTCTACACAACAATGAAGTGGTTTGGCCATCACCAGAGGCAGATGGAAACAAAAGTTTACTTTCCTTGATCATGCACACTAAGATATAACCTACAAATTTTCTGTCTGAAGCCTCCAGCCATCTTTAAATGTAATTATCATCTGAAAGGTGAAACGGAACGCATTTGTAAAAAACAAACCATATTGACCACAAATCAATTGCAGGTTTTAAAACTGCAGATGCATTTTGATGCAAATATATTTGAAAATCAGTTTCAGTTTTATTGCCTGTTAATGGATTCCACATTCCTAGTTGAACAAGGTGACGACATTATCAGCCGGGACATAAGTCCTGGGCTACATTTATTTTCTATTTTCACTTACACCTATTAGTGGAAGGTATACACCATGACAGATTCCAAAAGCAGAGAGGAAGAACT
>VZTM01034280.1:0-19229 GCA_013400555.1 Jacana jacana | reverse complement strand
TGTGCTCTGGCAATAGTTTCTAAATCCTGCAGAGATGTTTAGAAGATGAATATTTGAAAGAGTATGTGCATGTGCTGGTGGTGTATTTTGTTGAGTTGGACAATGAAAGTGCATTGATCAGATTCCCTGTATATCAAGTCTCACTCTTGTTCTTATGCGCTGGCACAGTATTATGCTTCTGAAGTGAAAATGTATTTAAATCCAAACAAATGGCTTTTATTAAAAAAAAAAAAAAAGAAGAAAATCTTACACCTAATACATTGAAAACTTGCACAATCTTGTCAATCTAAAACATGTGATTGTTCTTCCAGCTTATGTTTTATTTCAGGGGCTCATTAAGTCCATACCTGTTTTTTTTTAATAACATCTTGATGTTCCACGATACTCAGATTAATGAAGTGTGTGTGCATGTGCATGCGTGGTCAGTTTCCTATAGGACTTTTTAAATTATTATTTTTTAAAAAATACCTTTATGGAGGGTAAATGTTTGTCTTTGGCTCCCTCTGTCTGCCTGTCTTTACTTGTCTTTGTCAATTATTGCTTTTCCATAACTTGATCCATCAGACAGACTGGAATCAGCAGATAAGGTGTCTGTGAGTAATCCATATGGGCGTTTGGTAACATAAATAAATAAATATGTGCTAAGAAAGCATGGAGGACTGGTAAGGAATTTAGTTATTCAAGTGAAAGGTGCTCAGACAGTATAGTTCTGAAATATTTTTCCATTCCCATCACAGTCTAATTTCTGTATTAGGTTTTCCATAAAGATATTACAGTATGTTCTAAGTATATTAAACAGAAACATACTTTCAGCTGCCTGTCCTACAATAGTGTGTGGTTGTGTGGTAGCCTTTTGTTGCTCATTTCTAGTTATGTTAGTACCCTATTGACATGGAAGGTAACTAGATTGTTCTATTAGTGATTTCTGACAAACAGAAATGATTTGATAAGCTAAAGCTATTTCTGACAGAAGATACAAAGTTTTGACAAACATGCATGGCACAGCAAGTGTCCAATTCTGAAGAGCAAAATAAATGCAAACCACCATTATGGGGAGCACAAACAGCCTGAAAGCAAGTTATCAGTAAGCAAATAATTGTTGAACTGTTATGAATGGAATAGGATGTTGAAATAGGGCATGATTGGCTGATGTTACATATGTCCTTGATTACCTTCCTTGTGCTTTTATCCTAATAAGTGACATTCTTTGTATTCCCTTGGATGGCTAGACAGTCTGACACTGAAGAAGAATAAATATTGCATGTGGTACACATTAAGCTGTCATCCAGGACAGCATTTATAAAAAGTAACTAGAAAAATTCATAAGAAATTCTGCAGTGCTACAGTTTCCTGGCTCCAGTCATAATTGTCAAAGTTCTTGACACATTCAGGTCTTCTGAAATGATTTGGGTTTACAGTTACTCGGTGTATGAATAATTATTAAGGATTCGTTTTCTCTGATGATGCAGACAGTTAATGTTAGTTCTCAAAATGTTGCATTTTCATTAAAGGCCATGTAGTAATAAGAAAAAAACCAAGCTGGTGTATGTAGTGAGGACTATTGCAGAAGCCAAATGCAGGGGATGTATATGTATAAAATAAAAAAGCTGATTTTTCAAATGCTGTCTTTGAATCTTGGTGGAAAATCCACTATGATCATGCATTGTTACTCTTATTTGACTTTGGAAATAGACCAAGGTTTTGTGTACAATAGCAGTCTTCTGTTTTTCTTCACTGACTTGAAATTAAGACTCAAAAGCAACATAGCAGGATATCATCATCTCTGCAAGGGCAATGGAGAAAAACCCTTTTGAACTGAGATGATGAGTTAGTGTTTGAGTAGCAATTATTTTAATCTTTAATTTTGAGAAGAGGGAAGTGTAGTAGTTAAATTCTCCATACTCTTAAGTCTCTGAATTTCTGATGCCAACTTGCATGTTGACCAAGAAATACTCAATGACTTCTTTGTTTTTCCATGTATTTGTCTATTGCCTGACATAATAACATGATACTCTGGAGTTTGACATAAAATTTCAGTATAAATATTTTGAAGGATTCTTACAGCCCTTGTTGCTGACCGTGTCAGTGGAGTATTCTCACTGTGTACTGTATTTGTGGTATCTTGTTTTGCTGCATATGAAAATGCAGTCTTCTGCCTTTTGTGGGTGTGGATCTCTCCATTTAGGACAGTATTGTCTAACTTGTGATTTTATTTTTTTTTTATTATTTTACTGAATTAAGAATACTCATCAGGAAAAATAGCCTATTAATACCTTATCTAGTTACTTGGAGTAACATAATTTCATAGGTGACATTGTGCTTATTCTCATCCCTCTTCTAAGTAGCCTATAACTTAACAAGAAATAGTTGTGAGTAGCTTGGAATGGGAAAATAGAGCCATTGGCTCTTTCATAAATTTGCATTTAATGTTAATTGAAAACCCTTACAATAGTTCTTAGAACAGGGTTGGAAAAATATGTATCCGTGGGAAGAGATAAAGCTGAAACACCTGTTCAGGTGGAGAAAGTTTTTTCCAAGTATAACACTGCTCAAATGTTACAGGTAACTGTTAACTCTGTAGACCACTACAGAGCACAAAATATTTGCCCAACTGGTAAATTGAACTGTAAGTCCCACTGTGGGAAATTGCTTTGCTGTGCTCCAAACAGCAGTTATCGTAGTAATTGTACCTGAATTCTTTTGTGGCTAATAGACAGTTGATGTCCTTCTTACCATGACAGAATTATTTTATTGCAGTATTATTAATTGTAAAAATTTCAGGTAAGATGTGTTCATGTAGTTTAAGATGGGCTGAGTATGATTTTTTAATTGGTGCTCTGAGAGCACTGTTTTTTGAGAATGTGCATAACCCTGCATTTCACATTCTAAACCGTTGCTCACAACAAGGAGCTTATCAGAGCAAACTGTCTAGTCCATCCCCTTCCTCACTCAAAACCTAATGACCCTTTATCATCATGGTTTAGATTGCTGGACACAGATGTGAGAAAATACAAGTAATCTACAGGTAACTACAGTAGCTGCACTGATGTTCTCAGAGAACTGACTGCTGGGAAGATAAAAAGCTTCCCACAGAGCCTGTGACTTTCCAGCAGCAAAGCACATCATGAGCTCATACATGAAGTTTTATTTGCTGAAGATTCACAATAAGATGCATTAGGACATTCAGCAGGGTCCCTTCTTAGATGAGCACAAGAATTCAGTGAGGTTGTTAGTTGATGCACTAGTGCATGGCTTCACACTGAAGCCAGAAAGTCCAACAATACCAATAATGTTTCTTTTTGAGAACGTCACAAACTACAGCTGTAATATGATATTGATGTTAACGTAGTTTGTTCACTGATAGTAAATGATCTGATGTGGTTGGACTTTTCTGTTTTGTTATGGAAAGTATTCAGGCAGGAAGCAAATGTTCTTTAGAAAAAAAAGCTGCTGGCTGTTGAAATAGAGTTAGCAGTACGTGCTAGGTATGAAGGGGGAAGTAAAGTCTTCTATGAAAAGATGTGTATTAATTACTGTCTTTTTCTCAGCACTTTTTATTGTAAGCAAGAAGTAGATCTAAAAATATTTGTGTATGTGATTGGATACTTTGCCAAGGAATGGAAAGGAAATAAAATAGTTTTCAGATAAAGGTACCTTAAGGTTAAAAAGGTAATGATCTTGTTTACTATTTTTTAAAATATTTTTTTTGTAATTCAAGAAGCTGCTGTAATATGGTTTTTAGTTTTAGAGATTCAGTAAGGTTGAAATGTATCTATTAGACCAGATGGGAATGATCAATGTGAATCAGTCTGTCTGCACTTTAACTCTCTTCGAAAGTGACTTCAGTATAAACAGTTACTTTATGTAGAAAAATAAATTTGGATGCTGCAGTGCTTTCTATTCTGTTGGGGGTTTTTGTTGTTGGTTTTTTTTTGTTTTTTTTTTTTTTTTTTTTTTTTTTTTTTTTTTTTTTTTTTTTTTTTTTTTTTTTTTTTTTTTTTTTTTTTTTTTAAATCATCCATGAGTTCTGGGTTTGTGAAGAGAGAGATAACGTGGCATGAGAGGTACAGGTCCTCCAGAAATGAGGATCCACGGAGGGTGGTATTCATTATTGAGCGGGCAATAAGTGTTACAGTGGTGGTCTTAACAGAAAATGCTAATCCTACAAAAAGCCTAAAGCCCAAGCCAAACAAAAACTCTGAACAGCCTGTTCCCACTCAGAAAAAAAAAAATAAATCCCACAAACAACATCTCCCCTCCTCCTCTGGTAGTGCCAATGTGGCAACTCATGCCTGCTTTGTAATTTAAGTTCTTCCACCCCCTTTGATCACCCTCAAGGCTTCTGTGTTCTGTTATTAATCTTCGGGAGTTGCTCCATTGCGATTCAGGGCTGCTGTCGGTGGTGGATCTTTGAGCAAGATCTGGCAGGGCTGGCTGCAAGTCTGTGGCTCTCAAGCAGAGCCAGCAACTGAAATAGCAGTCTCCTTAATTTGCTGTTCTGTTGTTGATCCACCATGTGAGGAAACTGCAAGACGCTGAAAACTCTAGGCTCTTTGCTCTCCACCTTTGCCACTTACCTCTTCCACTTTTTGATGCCCATTTTCAGCTTATGCCAGCCTAAATGCTAACGAGCAGAACTCTATTGCAAAGCCCAACAGACACTTTCCAAGAAAATCTTTCTAGTCATTACACATACCTTTTGGTTCACAGTAAAGACACGCAGAAATATCCCCTCTTTTTCACTAGCAAATAGGAGCTACAGGAAAAGAGATACATATTCTCTTGTTCTATTTTGTCTTTTGATTGAGGAAGACAAAAGAAGTAAAGGGGTACGCATATTGTAAGATTGATCCCCCCCCTTCTTTTCTTAATCTTGAGATAAATGATAGTGAAATCCATGTACAAATTGCAGAAAACACTCAATGTATCCTTTTTATGATATATACCGTGTTTCATATTCTGAAGTGGCTTTAATTCTCAACTAGAGTAGACATATGGAAAACCAGAAAAAACGTTGGCTGTTACAAAGTTTTGTTTGAGCTTTTTAAACTGAGTGATTAGCAGAAATAATGACCCTGTCAGCCTTAATCACATTAAAATGTGGTTAACATCATTTAATTTTTTCCACTTAATATGCGAAAATTTCCAGTAGATTTGCAGTGAAGGCCATTGAAATTCCATTAGAACAAGAATAAAAATTTCAGGCATCATTTATTCAGAGAGGGAATAAAGGTCTCGACTGAAAACTGCTGAATCTTTCTATTAGGGAAACTATGAATCATTGCATTGAGCAGTACCTCCAGCTTCTATAGTACTGAACCTGGGTTGCTTCTGAATAAGTGGAATGCATTTGTTGTCTGGTGCTTTTCTGAAAATTGCAGCATATAAGTTTTGCACAAGTTCAGTGTGTGCTTTCTCCGTAAAGGTTTATCATGTAGTATTTGATAACTGCTGTAGGGCTGGGGACATACTTCTGCTTTAGGCATCTCATCACTGTGAACTTCCATTCTTTGCTTTATTTTCAGTAAAACATTAAAAAATGTATCTTCTTTCTGATCCATATGTAATGTATAGTTGTTGCTTCTTTGTGGTAAATATCAAAATGAGGATATGTGTACCTATGACTAAAATATTAAGTCACATCAAATCTCCTACACTCTTGGAGTTTCTTGTTGTAGGCTCCACAGGTATGTACCAGAAGTGGAGCATACAGTAACTATATGAACATGCTAGAGAAACCATCAACCGCATCTTTTTCTGAGAGAAATTTCTCTTTCTAGGAAAGATGCAGTGATTGTTAGCTTTACTGTCTTTCATTCTGCTCTACTGAGGTTCCCATTTTTTTGTCCTTTGCCTGTGTTAAGAGAAGGTTTAATCTGATAAGTGGAAGCACTAGAAATACAACTGCACATTCACTGCTTTTCTAGACTCTACTGAAGGACTTGTATTGAATATTGATTTAAAACAAATATCACTGTATGTATCTGTTAAGATGGGATACCTTTATTGAACTGGGTATTTTACCGCTGGTACTTCAGTAACTCTGTAGTGTACTGGGGGTGGGTGTTATTTGTTTTTAAATTGGTATTTTGTTCCTGAGCCTAGTTCATTCTGGCCTATTACATAATTACTTTCTCCTCTTTCCAGTGGAAAAAAAAATCACTAAAATGCTTTGGATTTGTGAAGAATGCAAATTTAAAAATTCCATTATTTGTGTGATTTAATTGTTAAACAATGTAAGAAAGTGGTGGTATGTATTCGGTGTAGTGCTAGTTCTCTTAACACTGTGAAATATCAGTGGCTAAGGAATTTTTCATTGAAATAGCTGTTACTAAACTTAAGAATTGAGCAGACCTAACAGGAATTTGGAAGTGCCTCTGATTCAAATGCACCTCTGTATGTTGAGGGAGGAAGGAAGGAAGGAAACTGAGTAGGAGGTGGGTCCCTGGACAGGACCAGAATTATTAACCCTGCAAATGAGATAAAAGGGTGTGGGCATGACCAGAAGCTAGGGTTGGTGGGAGGTGCAAATTGAATGAAGAAGTGTGAGTTTTGGGGGTCACATTTGAAAACATGTTGCTAAAGAGCTCTTGGACCAGGATGGTGATCTTTGAAGACTGGAGAATGGACGTTGGAAAAAGAAAGCAGAGTGAGCAACAGAATGCAAAGAACTGTTGAATAGAATGGGAAAGTGGCCGTGTTTTAGGAAGGAAGGTCAGAAGAGACTGCACTCACTAGATTTTTCTCCTTACAAAGCATGGTGTAAAATTCAGAGGTACTATGTCTTTTTGTTTCTCTGCTCTTTGCAAGTGTCACTGACATCTTAGAGCAGAAGAACATTTTACCTCTTCCCAGATTCTAGTCTGGGAATCACCCCAGATTCTCACCCCAGATTCTCGAGGGGTGAATACTCACTGTAGCTCTATTACCTCAAAGATACATTTTTGTAATGGGTATGTGACGAGTACATTCAGTTTAGAATTTAACATGTTTATCGGTTACTTTTTTAGAAATTGGATATTATATACAGCTGTGTTAAGTGTCTTAATGTTGTAATGGGAAACAATTTGAAGCCAGAAAATGTCAGAATGAAGGTTGCCAAGGCATTTCAGAATCTATGTCCTGCCCCGAAGGGTTGTTTGCTTGTGGGTGTACCCAGTGACTCCCCCTCCTTTACACATTTTAAATCCGTTATACATTTTTAAAATGTGTTCCTTGCCCAAATTTTGAAATTACTTACTGCCAAGCCATGGTACAAGAACTGCAGCCACCTCTTCTGGCTTGCCTGTGCTGTCCTCACGAGCGGTACTGGTAGCTGTACATGCTATTAGGGACTACTTTTGGCTTGTATTACATTTTATTTTGGAAGAGCAGAGCTCATGAAGTCTAGTTTCCCAAGAGTTTGAGTCTTGTTTCCTTAAAACAATGATTCCTAATTTCTACTCACTCTTCAAAAAGCAGTGGTATGGTGTGCTGAACGAGTAGCAGCATATTCTGTGGTGCAGGAGGACCTGTTGGTCAGGTGGCTACCTCCAGCCAAGTCGAGTGTGTGGGACTTGAGTTCTCTGTGCCTTTTCACATCCGTTTTTTACATTCATTTGTGCTGGTGGAGGCATTGGTTTCTACAAAACTGTCCTGGTCTGGGGCCTAAACCATGATAAAAACGTGCAGGAACTCGATTTGTGTGAGATTAAGTCCTCTTTGTCCCCCTTTTGCATTTCTGAGTAGCCTTTATGTACTTCTGAATTCACAAAGTGTAGTGCTTCCTTGTAACTATATGGTAATCCCTAAATTACTGTAATCCTTCCTTTGCATTCAGTAGAGAACCAGTTATTGTTGGTAGCTACACAGTATAATGACTTTCATAAATTAATTAAGGTGGTTTGGCTTTTTGTTTTTTGGGTTTTTAAAAGGTAGCTGGTTGTTTTGCAGTTAGTACTGGGAGGCTGTTCACAGAACCTCACTGCTGCCTTGGGTTGGAAATGTTCTGCTAATTTCCAGCCTACGTTTTTCCATGGCTGGTTTATTTCATTGGTGGCTCTGGCAGCTTTGTCCAGTAGATTAAATAGTATCTTGTCTAATTGATGTTTACCTCCTGTACTTATTTAAAGCAGGCATTACCAATTTTCTCTCTCTCTGCCATTTACATAAGGTTCCCATTCCTGCAATGATCTTAGACCTGTGCTGAATTTAGCTGACCACAGTGGACATAGCACTCCATATGCTTTCATGGATACATTATGTGCAGATGTTAAATGAAGGGAAGCATTTCCAGTAGGATCTAGAGATTGTTTGCCTTTTCCCGGTTGCACTGTCTTGGTGGCTTAGAGTTGCTCTGAAGAAGACTAACCCATCATGATCCCCCTTTTATGTCACTTCCAGTTGATGATGATGACAATGTCTTTGAGGAGAATGTATCCTGCCCATGTATTAAATATAAACTTTGCAGGCAACTAATGTTTGTGACAAGGTCATTAAGGTATTTAAACAAGATCAGTCCTAAGTTTGATCCTTATGAAACTTGATTAACAGTATCCTTAAACACCAATTTGTTCTGTTCACAGACCCAGCGTGTTACTCTGTGCATGGTCTGTATAAATCCACTTCCCCCTCTTCTTCAGCTGAATGAGTAGTTTTCACACGCAGCACGCTATCAAATACTTTATTAGGTGTATTTCTCCTGCATAGAAAATCATATGTCATATCAATGAGAGAATAAATGTATCAGGGCATGCTGTATTTTTTCTTTCAAACCGTATTACTTTTGTTTGCCAAAGTTATTTTCTGTGATCCTTTCTTCTTTGATGGTGCTGTTGCCCAACCAACCAAAGTCTAAAATAACATTGTATCTGTTGATTAAGTGACACGTTTGGTGGAGAAATGGATACACTATCACATCCCAGAACAACTACCTACTATGATTTTGGGTTTTTTAAAGTATTTTTCCTTTGGCTAAGTCTGATTGTAACTATATATTACTTAAGACTGTTTGCTGTTGAGCAGGCCTTTTCCAGACTTAAATTCTGTGACACTTATGTAAAATAGAAGAAGAATCCATTAGAGCATTAAAATGGGAATGGTGCCTTTCCTACAACTCATGTGCTAAAAGAGTGTGATTGCTTTAAGCAAATAAACGGTGTTTCTAAGGGTAAGAAAACATCTGGATGCAAGTTGAATAGTTCACAACTTCACTATTGCTTTGGGTGTAGATATTATTTTAGTCTTCAGTTGAATGATTGGGTGAAGTCTTTTCAGCTGCTGTTTTGGATAGAAGGAATGAATATACGTAAAGTACAAATCATTTTATAGAGGCTGTTAGAGGTCTAGATTTTATTATTATTATTATTAATTTGGAGCTGATTAATATTTTAAATTAATTTTTAAAAACAGTGCACATTTATGTCATAGCTTTTTCCTTTTTCAGTGTAACTGTAGATAGGACCATATTCCTTATTGTATATCCCGTGCATATTTGAAGTACTTGTAAAAGTGAAATGATGTGATGTTTAGCTACAGAGAAATGTCAAAAACAATGCATTTATATGATATGAAAAGATTTGCAAGTGCAAGCTAGCAATTGATAGTAATATTATAATTAGCTCTTTATACAGCCTGTTTTTTATTCATGAACATTTTCATTTATGTTGACAACTATCATGTATGCCACCACACATGGAGCCTTTTCTTTACTAAGAAGAGACTGAACATGAATTAGTGTTTTTTGGGGCTTATGTTCTGATTTTCTATTGAAAAATAGGTTTTGGTCCACATCATAAAAATTAAAGTAACTTGCATTTTATGTTTGGCTTTTTGATCCTATTATTGTTACTGCTTGTCACCACAGAGTGCTGTAACTTTAAGGTGAAACTTCTTTTCGGTCAAATAATTTTTGGTTGTTAAATTTCATGTAGCTACTGATTGCATCCTAATTCACTAATCAATAAGAAAATGAAGATAGGTAAATCCAAGAATTTTATAATAAATCGTAATTTAGTTTTGTGTTTGCAAATAAAAATGTTTTGTACATACCCACCCACAGAATAAGGGCATTGATTTCTGACAGAAATTTACTTTGTCATTCCGTTCTCAGCCATAAAAATCTCGGTGTCTAACAGAACCTTTACAGTCCGTCAGATAAACGAAGCGTAATTTCAGACAGTGATCCACACACTTATTCCTGCTACTGAAAAAAAATCAGAGCTCGTGTTCCCCTAGGACAAGTGTGTTTTAGTAGGTGATTCAGATAGTGTTAATTTTTTTCATTTCACCATAGTTTAGACAGGTAAACAGACTGTGTCTGTAGAATTGAACATTTTTATGACAGCTTTTCAAATTAGTGGAGAGGATTTCATACAAAGCATCTCCGCACACTGTGAAAATCCCTGACTCATTTAGTGTTTTACTTGGACACGGTCACGTTCATATGACAGTACAGTAGATGCTGTTGTATTTATTAGACAGTATTTTGGGGAAATGTATCAGCAGGAGGTAAGAATGAGGCACGCCACATAATTTTACGTAAGCATGTAGGCACTTAAGGTCAGGGTTAGTTTCTAAAGCAGCCTGTGAAAAGAGAAGAGGGGAGATGTTTTAAGAAGAAAGTGAGAACAGCAGCCCTAATTTAAATGTTCTGAATTGTCCTCAGAAGAGCCTCCTGCTTCATTAACTGTATAGGGAGCAGAGTGAGATTCAGTGTCTGAATTTAAGCCTTGTATTCTTTGAGTCGCTGTAGTTTGAATATTAACTGTTCAACTAAATAAGTCTTTCATTTTTATACTGAGAGCTTAGATTATGTTCTTTGGATAAATATCAAAGTTAATTTCTGATTTATTGAGTAGCATATTCCAGCCTAGTAACAACTTTGATCTTCATATCACGCCCCCCACACCCCTCCCATCTTTGCCAGTATCACCAGCTTCTATGTTTCTTACTACTAGTGTCCTTAAATCTGTTTCTTCATGTGCTCATAGTATTGTGTTATCACACAATGTTAGTACTTGGTAATGGTACAAGGGGGCAGGAGGAATAAGCGAGGTTCATTATTTTAAATCTAATTCTTTTATTGTGATGATATTTGACTCTTGCAATTTTAAGAGTTTCATAGTTTTTAATAACTGATAGAGGGAGGAACAGAGCATTCATGAGAATTCTCTGGTCTGGAGAGACTCCGCAGTTAAGGTCACACAGACTCATTCTGGAGAAGTGAGGAAGGTGTCTCCCTCTATCAGATGGGAGCAGGAGAGGGTATTTCACCAGAGAACGGGGGTGGTGGTGGGGGAATATTCTGACCCAGTTTGTTTAGGTTTCATTAAATTGTTGCGTGACATCAGTGGAAGCCAAAACTAACACATGCTGTAGTCTGCATTTATGTTACTCATTGAAGGTTTTTAATTAGCAGTAGTGGAATATAGTCTCAATTGCTTTCTATAGTGTCTTATTTCAAGTGTTGTTAGTATATTTTTATTTCATTACACAGCAGTTTTATGTAGATCATGGTTCTTTTGTTTGGGAGTATGGCCTGTATTTGCTTGTGCACACACAGTACATAGTTGAATTGAAGCATATAAATTTTAAATGATGTTGTCCATCCTGCATTTCATGTAAAGCTTCAGTTGTTAAGGCATCGCATGGTTTTTTTGATCAAATAATCTGTTTATGGATGGCTTATAGTTTTTTATGGGATTACATGTACATAGCTTAGACTTTGCTCTAATAGTGCTGTTATGAATTGTCCTACTTTTTCCATACAGAACCCTTAAGAATACAGTTTTCCATGTGACACAAGCTCTGACGAGACCAAAGTTAAAATTGTCATGCCATAATGTAACCCTGATTATGGAACAGGGATTGTGTCTACTGATCTGTAGGGTTATCTCAATCATCAGTCTTGTGACTGAGATTTGTTCCTGCGGCTATAAGTTATGAACAAGCATTTGTTAAGTTATTTTATTACAGCTTTCAAGTTAACCTTTCAAAACTCTGCATTTTATAAATGAGAGCAGAAAGAACAATAGGATGTGCCTTTCCAAAGCCATCTCTTCTGTCCAAAGTGTACGAGCTGCAAGTGGAGCCTGGTATGCCTGTAGCTATGAAGTGTAATGTGGACGATTTGTTGCAGTCTGCATTGTTAGGCAGTTTCATCAGTAGCTCAGTCTTGATGGTGCTTGATCCTTGTTTTTTGTTTGTTTGTTTGTTTGTTTTTTGTTTTGTTTTCCCCTTAAGACAGAATTAATTTTCAGAATTGGCAGACCAAGGAAAAGGAGAGGCTGTAANAATTAATTTTCAATTTTCAGAATTGGCAGACCAAGGAAAAGGAGAGGCTTTTCACGTATCGGAAGGTGCTACAACAGCAGTGTAGTACTGTTTGCATTATTGCTGAAGTCATAATTGGTTTTGATCACTTTAGTGGGGACCATAATTTGGATAAAGATACATTACTGAAGTTTTCAACATTAGGTCAGAAACAAAGGTTTCAAAAAAAGGTTTCAAGATCTTCATTCTTCATGAACGATGCTTCTTCTTACAAATGTTTAAAATAGGGTTACCTTGGCTGACCTTTTTTTAGAATTTGCTGTATAAGGTACTGAAAAATCTTTTCTTACTGGGAGCTTTATATAGATGAACAGAAAAAGTAATTCTGGATTATTTTACCTCTTGCTCTTGGTGTTTCTACCGTCCTGATATTTTTTACTTCAAACTTGGTTATAGGTCATCAACTGGATTTTTCTATTATGCATGCTTTATTTCTCCTAGTTATGGAAGTATTTTGGCTATTAAATACTGTCTGTACTTGGTCTACACATAATATCATGTTCTCTGGTATGATTTCTTTCACAGTTCCAACGTCTTGCAAATTCAAAACAAGTTTCATATCAGTTAAGATAAATATTTATAGGAAATAAGTTCACAGAGTGCTCAGTAGTATCAAGTTATAAGTGTTATGTCCTTATGTGGTTTTTAACATACTATTCATTAAACAGTTAATATCTCTAGGTAGCTTTCTAGACCAGATAAACTGAGAACTATATGCTACTACCATGTTCTGTTAGGCAATTTCCTAACAGAATTATATCTTGAGGGCATGAAATGCTTTCGTATGAATTTCCAGAATATTTTGCCCCTGTCAAGTAATACTATTTTCTGTCTTGAAGATTCTGTTTTTAAGTGATCTCATATGGGATAATTCCTATTCGGGATTCATGAACTATACAAGCATTCTTCAGCAATAAGTGCAGAAATTCCCGATTGAGTCTGGTTTCATGGCACTACTCTTTTTTTGGGTGGTCGGCTAACTGAAGGTGCTCCTTCCTTAAGTCTTCACCTGTTCCTCCACCATCCTTCAGTTATATTGGCACAACCAGTTGTAAGGTTACATGGAAAAGTGAATTAGTTCAGCTTAAAAGAAAATGGGTGGGGCAAGGGGATATGAAAGAAGTCAAGTCTCCCTCCCCAAACTGCTTTTTTTGCCAGATCATTTTTGTTGGTGAACAGCTTGAGCATTCCTGCAGGGAGTGCTGGTGCAGACTGGGCTCAGTGTGCAACTGGTAGCATGAAAGCAAGTGTAACTCTAGAATGGGGGAGGAATGAGGTGAGAAGCTCATGTCCAGATTATGAAAGCATTTCTTTAGACTCTTGGATGCAACATGAACTAAAACAGTAGGTGCAATACTGGTCACCCATCTAATTAATTATTTTACAGAATTATAGGGGATTTAAGATAATGGCCATGATAGAGATGAAGGGACCGCAGAACCTTGCTTTGACACACATGAAGCCTGGGATTACTTACATTTCAAAGGAGAATGTTAGGGAAAGCTAAGGAAGAAATAAATGGCACGGATGATTTGATACAGGATTGTCTAGGTCAGTAACGGGTGTTCCCAAACCTGTAGATTTGTCACCTTCATAAAAAGAAAACTGTGATGGTGGGGTGGGAACTACCTTTTTATTCTTAAATGTTTTCCTGTTTAGTCTTCCTTGCTCTTTATGTAGTGCAAGAGGAAAGGGATACCCTAAAAAAGGCAGGTAGCAGTAAGAGTCATGGCACATTAATCTGTTTTAGCACAGTGTCACCTGTGCTTTCTGCTTCTTAACTTCTGCCACTGACCTATTTTGTGATACGAAATTATTATATAGATTGATTTCATCATTTTCACCTTTCCATTCTTTGATCATATAGATCCCATGCATTGCTACAAGCTTGGGGAATTATGGCTGTAGAGCTGCCTGGCAGAAAAGGACCTGGGGGTGTTGGTTGACAAGCGGCTGAACATGAGCCAGCAGTGTGCCCAGGTGGCCAAGAAGGCATCCTGACTTGTATTAGAAATAGTGTGACCAGCAGAAGTAGGGAGGTGATTGTCCCCCTGTACTCAGCACTGGTGAGGCCACACCTTGAGTATTGTGTCCAGTTCTGGGCACCTCAACACAAGAGAGATATCGAGGTGCTGGAGCGAGTACAGAGGAGGGCAAGGAAGCTGGTGATGGGCCTGGAGCATAAATCTTATGAGGATCGATTGAGGGAGCTGGGACTATTTAGTTTGAGGAAGAGGAGCCTGAGGGGAGACCTCATCACTCTCTACAACAACTTGAAAGGACATTGTAGAGAGGTTGGTGCTGGTCTCTTCTCACAGGTAATTAGCGATAGAATGAGAGGGAATGGCTGCAGCTGCAGCAGGGTAGGGTTAGGCTGGACATTAGGAAAAAATTCTTCAGAGAAAGAGTGGTCAGTCAGTGGAATGGGCTGCCCAGGGAGGTGGTGGAGTCACCATCCCTGACTGTGTTTAAGAGTCGATTAGCTGTGGTGTTGTGGGATATGGTGTAGGGGAGAACTTTGTAAAGTGGGGCTGATGGTTGGACTCGATGATCCCAAGGGTCTCTTCCAACCTGAATGATTCTATGAATTTGGAATGAAAGCTTACTTGAGGCTGTGAATGTTTGTTATTTATGTAAGAGTACACGTGCATACGCATCTATGTACGAAGCACTGAGGACAGTGGGAGCTGATCTTTGTGGAGTCTGTGCATGCTAACAGAACAGAAGGAAAGGACATCATTTGTGAAGTGTGTCACACAGTTCTGGTGCTTAGGTAAATTAAATCTTCCTCTCCCATCCCACCAAATTAACTAAACCTGGTGGTACTCATGGAATGTTTTGGAACCTCACACACACAAAAAATTATCTCCTAATTTATCTCCATTTTAGATAACTTGTGGATAATGGGTGAGGCTTCAAAAGACAAAAGAAAGCTACAAAGAGGAAAGAAGAAACAAGACATTTTTAAGTCAGTGAATTTTCCTTTAATTTAAAGAAAAGTGTTGGAACAATTCAACTGTTTTAAATCACCTAGAAGCAGGCCAATTGTCTTCAATGTTGGCCATTACTCGTCTAAATTGTCAGATGACTCTAATACTTGGTTTGTCATAAATTTAATGGTGTTGCATAAAGCCAAAAAATATACTTTACTAGATATTGGCATTTTTATTAAGCCTTTGAAGGTTTCAATGCCTTGCAATATTCTCATAAACAAGATAGGAAATGTTGGCTAGATGGAAATTACTGGAGGTTGAGTATATAAGACTGGTTGGAAGGTAACACGCAGAGCATAGTTCTCAGTGGTTCACTTTACAAACGGAAGAATATCTCATTACGAGAGCTGCAGAAGCGGCTGCTGGTTGAATACTGTTATGTATTTCCATTAATGAGCTGGATGATGAGCATTCTTGTTAAATCCGTAGATGACCCCAAACTAGGAAATGTCCAGGTATGTGTAGAACAAAATTAGAATTTAGGAGTATCTCAAGAAATAGAATAAATCATGGGAAAAGGAGAGCTAGGGTGCAACTTCTGAGAAGGATTTTATGCAGGAATAATCAACTATGCAAATATAGTATTAAAAATAGCTAGTCAAACAGGGTCATACAATAAGTTATAAACTGAGCATGAGCTAATGGTGCAGTGCTGTCATAAAAAAGCAAACTACTGCGTTTTATAAACAGGGGAGTCACCGGAAAAATGTATGAGTTAATCCTCTAGCTATTTTTAATGCCTATAAGTCATTATTGTTGAGAGTTCTGAGGAGATCGTCATGTACTGTGTGCTTCCAGGAACTTGTAGACCAACTGGAGAGAGTCCAGAGAAAGCTTCAAAGTTAGGAGTAATACGTGGCTTAGAAGGAAAGCTCAAAGTAAAAGGACAGACCTCAATTTTTAAGTATCTAAGATGCTACTGTAGAGAAATAGGGAGCGTGTATTCCTGGTCCATAGTGTATAGACTTAGTAAAACTAATGCATTTTAATTGAAATAAAGGTGACTTAGACTACACATATGTGAAACTTCTCAACAGTCGGGGACAAAGCACTAAACAGATTGAGTTTGGAAGGCTTAAAAAATCTGGGGTTGCTCAGAACTGCCTTGGAGAAGAGCCTGTTAGAATTGCTAGGTCCCCTTGTTCTTATCTGTACATCTTTTTTTCAGTCTTTTGTATGTTTTGATCACTTAGTTTGATCTTATCTCATTACCTACATTTGTTTCTTTTCTTCTTGTGGTGCTGCCTGGCATTTTCTTCTTCCTTGCCATGCTGTTTTGTTTCTGCTTATTTCCACTCGTAGGTCAGGTGTAGAACAGAAAAACTTTTTTCTCTTCCATGAGTTAGATGAGGTTTTTTTTGGTCTTGCTTGTACAAAAGCATACTTTGACAAATCACCTTTCTTCTCAGGGGTCAGTTTTTCAGATCATCTTGTCTTGCAGGTGTCCACTGAGCTTAAGTTCTCTCTGCAGCTTCTGTCTTCCATCGCTACTTCTGATTTCCATCTGAACTCTGTCTCTGTTCCCAGCTGGATCTCTCATGTGAAACTGTCAAATATCGATTTGTAGTTAATGTACATTCTGCAACTTTTGTACCTCTTTATTTTGGTTGTCTGCAGGTTTTGGTTTCTTCTGCCTCAAGAACCATCACATTTTTAAAGTGAAGACACCCCTTTCTGCACAATTCTGCTTTTGGGTGCTCTTTGCTTATTGGCCTTCTCAGCGAGGGCCCTCATTTTTAAGCCTGTCTCCAGGGTCTATTCTGAATCCTGAGTTAATATCAGGAGGTAACTCTGGTAGTTGTCCCAATCCCTCTACATGTGAAGTCACTGGCTTCTTTAGCTTGCTTTTCCGTTGTCAAGCTGATGGAAAGTTTAAAAACTGGGATGCTCTTAAATGATGCCTTCAACAAATTTTGGAATCTAGTAGTGGCAGGAAAATGTCTCGGACTTCACAGCTTTTTTGAGTTAGTAGTAGATGTTGCTGACTTGCTTTTGTCCTTCCTATCTCCTTATCAGCCAACAGTAACAATGTTAGGTGACGTGAGCATCTTAATTCCTCTTGGCTGATTTCCCTGGTCAGAATTTTGAGTCCTGCCGTGCCTCACAAGTTGTTTAGAACTGGTTTTGTTCTTGTCTCAGTTTTGTTTCTGTGCGTCTTTTTACCTGAGTTTTCAATTCAGCTTTTTATTTAAGATGTTCTTTTTGCCATCACAAAATGAGTGGCGTCTTACTGTCTCTTGGGTCTGTATAATTTTCCAGAAAGGAATTTTGTCCATTTGCAGCAAACAGAATGGAATTTCAATCCAAGAGCCCTCTGTAGTTGCTGTTGGCACGCTCCTCCTCTCCCCAGAGCCACCTGGAGGGAAGAGCCAAGGCACCTCAATAGGGGAAGGCTGTTAGATGTCCAGAAATGCTCCGAGAGATCCCTTACTGTTATTACTGAGGAATACTGAGGAATACTGAGGAATAGAGTAGGCCTTTCTTCTTTCTGCTCTGTATTTTATAATCAGGATTTAGTTTTAACTCTAATAATAATAATGATAAAAACCTAATTAGACAAGGATATTTTTAATTACTTCTAGTGTGTACGCTGTGTTCACATAGTTTTCAGTTTACTTTGTCAAGAAGGGTTTTAATCTTGTCTCATGTTTCTTAAAGTAGTTTCAGCTGTTAATTGTGGTCATTTGTTCTGCCCATTCTGCGTGGGGAGAATTTTTGTTTGTTTGGGTTTTTTTTTAAACTTTTCATTTTGTTACATTTTAGTGTTTTGGGGGTTTGGTTTTTTTCTTTTTAAACTGAGATTTTCTTAAGTGTTACTAATCTTTTCTGTCAGTCTAACGTGCAATACCCTTCATCATTCATTAATGTTAATTATATTCATTAATTAATTATAGCATAAAATAATGGAGAGATACTCCAGGATTTGCTTATTTTAACACAGGCCCAAATGCCTGTACTGATGCTGTCCTTTTACCAGACATACAGCATTTCTATGCTTGAATGAAGCAGACTCTGATACTAATTGTTAGCATTTGTTAAGAGAATTTTGTTCTGTTTAGTACACTTGGTTATTCCTAACAGGAAAGCAAACTTATGCCGTTACTTTATTGATTAGTCGTCAAGCACTTTTGCTTTGGGGAAAATTTCATTTAGAAATACATCAGTATTTATATTTGAGTATGTACTTTTTTTTGTTTTCTTTGTTTTGGTCACCATTAGGGGAATTCCTTGGTACTTTTTAGTAATTCCTGTGACATTGAAAGTCGCAAAAGTGAAAGACTCAGGCAGAGAACCCGACTGTCTGTACAGAGTGGGATGCAGTACCTTTTTCTTTTAGTGAGGCTGTAGCAGGTCTGATGTCAGTCACTTCAGAGACCTTTAGACCTCAGTGCTCATTTATTGCTAAAATGTACCAGCTCTGCTCCTGCATTATGAAGATCATCTGTCAACACTTTGAGATATTCTCCTTTGTTATTAAGCTTGTGATGCTCTACACTGTCAGGTTTTTTGCCAATTATAGTTAAGGTACAATGGTGTATTCACCGGATCAAAGTCTCACACTGGCGGTAGAGGAATGATTTGTAAGCCTTTATTCATCTGAATTGTACAATAGAATACCTGAGGAATGCAAATAATCCCTCTAAGGACTCAATAGAAAAGCTGTTAAAATGACAGTCTAAGACTATTATTATTCTGAATTGGTGTTTTAGCCAAAGTAATTATTTCTTATCTTGTTGTTCCACAATAGTTCTTAGTTTATTAGTTACGATGACCATATTTACCAAACAGAATTTGAATCCAATTTTCCACATTACTTTTATGCTCATTTCACTTTTTCAAGTTTGCATGTTTCACTCTGTCTTTTCACTGGGTACATAATTTAATTAGTCCAGAGACCGGGGTTAGATACTTTCTTTTTAAAAA
>VZTM01034275.1:3472-20063 GCA_013400555.1 Jacana jacana | reverse complement strand
CCGAGTGCAAGATGGAGGTCACCCTGCCCTTGCAGACTTGTGAACTGAAGGTGTCAGTTAAGCCAAGGGTTGCTCTCTGCCTGCTTCCCTTTATGAACTGTTCTAGTGCTCCTGGGAAAGCGTTCTTGGAAAACTTCCAGCATTTACTAACTCATTTATCCCCTGTGGAAGCTTCTTGTGGAATCCCTGCCAACTGAGCTGAGTTCTAAGCAAGAGAAAACAGATCTTCAATACAGCACTGACATTTATAATTCCAAGTGGAGGGCAGAAAATTTGGGGAAATGAAAGAACCGAAGGCATTTATTATTTTGAGGAAAAGCATTACTGCTCTTTTTTTGTAATGAATGTAAATGGCACAGGAACCTGACAGCTCTTACCTTGTTTCAATGCCGCATCTGCCTGTGGCAGAGAAACCAAACCCAGCTTGTAGATGCAGAATTACCAGGTGACCAAAGCCCATATTGTCTCAACACAACACAAAATTTCTTCTGCTCTGAATATATGCTCATACAGAACTTACAGAATTTAGACCGGCTGCATAAGTTATATAAAACGTCCTCTTCTGATACATTTCACCATTTAAGCTTCATGCTGACAGTCGCTGATGGAATAAAAATAGGTGTTCAAACTTTAGCCATGTGCTAACATTTCCTTCAGGCTGAATTTTAAACTCTCCCCTCGCCTCTCTCTTCCCAGAAGATTATTGCCCTTAGCAAAAGTCACGTTCTTCTGCTAATAAGCTAATACCAATGGCCTGGCTGTTCTAAATTATTTCCGTTTCATTCACACTCACCAGCATTTTCCTTGCAGTATGGCATCAATTACGAACAATTACCATATCAATTAAAGGCACGTGATCCAATATACTTCATTGTAGGAAAGAAAAAAGTGGTACCAGTAGTCATGTGAAAATACAGGTTACATTTTGAACTAGGATATAAAGTGATAAGAAATGAATTCACTTTTATGTTAAGGCTACTAGGGAATTAGGAGAAATCTGATTTTATTTCAAGAGGGCTGGGGAGAAGAAACCTTCCAGCGTCTTTCTTTTAAGTTAGGAATTACTAGTCAGAATAACCCCTCAACGGTGTAAGCACAACTTGTAAATACACGGGCAAAATTTAGATTAGCAATAGTAAACGAAGCACGGGTACGAACTAGTAATATAATGATATGTATCATCCATTGTGCACAGAGTCAGTACCTTGAGTTTGCTACAATCTTCTGTGTAATTCACATGCTTTTTGTACTTCACATTTACTCTTTTGTTGTAACGCATGCAGTAAAGCAGAAATTCATTACGGTTTTAGTATCGTGGTTTATTTTTGCCATGATGTTGCTACACGTGGCAGGTATCAATGCATAGTTGGAAATATCAATGTACTTGAAATGTACATGAAATACTGATGAGGAATTTTTAGGCAATTAATTTGTAATAGGCAGTTGTATCTCCTAGGTGGCATGGGCTGAAACAGATACCTAACTTCTCTGTTCTTCAACCTGGTTGCCCACAAGTTACAGCATTATATGCAACGTCTCAGTTTACCTTGAGAAGTTGTTAACGGCCTGAGCTAAAGCTGCTTAAATGTCAGGAGGAGGCGCGAGACTCTGCCGTGCCCGTTTGGAGGAAGAGAGAAGCCAGGTGCCACAAGTGCTTGCTACTTTCCTTAACACATTTCTAAGCAGCGTTCACCTGCTGCTGTGGTAAAAGTGGTGTAAGAACATGACCAGAAAAATAGTATTTTGAAATACAGCTGATAATTATTGTGAAAAACCCGGCAAAAATCACTAGAAATACAGAGAGTGAAAAATAAGTGGTTTTAAACTGCTGAAGGTGTACCCATTACCTGGTCCTTAAACACGGCTGGAGCAGTACACCACCAACCACGAGGACCCTAGGTGGACATAGAGTTATCAAAAAATGCCACAGCTACAACCTAAAAATGAGAAAGTGCAATTCTTCACTTTGCTCCTATATACAATTCCCTTTGCAACAAACCTGGATAAAGCAAAAATTATACAAATATTACATCATGAATCAAGAACACTGAACATTTTCTACAAGGATTTAAGTGCTCACTTCTCGTACAAAGTATATTCGTTACTGGCATCTCGTCACTGATAGTTTAAAATACAGGTCAGGTCAGAAGTGAATGGATGAGCAATGCTCCTCCTCCACTAATGTCATGCCTTTGGAAAAAAGACAGTTCCTGCTCTGAGGACTCTACAGCAAGACATTCCTTTTTCTAGGAAACTTCTACATACTGTAAAAGACAGAAATACACAGTACGAGGACAATCCTGTAAGGAACGTTCTCCTTTTCCAATCTGCTTTCCAAGAAAAAAACCTTTAATTAATTTCATAACAAAGGCTAAACTAGACCACTGCACCATCAAGAGAAGTTTCCATAGACATACATTTCTAACATGAAGAATAAATAGGGTAAAGATGGTTCTTTTTGTGGGAAGGCACATTTTAAAAGGGTGAAACACCCTCTGCATGAGCTCAGTGTGTGTCAGAGAGACTTTAGGACTCTGCAGCCACAGAAGGTCCCTGGTACCATTCATCCAGCCATTCCAGTTAATAGAGTCTGTATTTCTTTGTACTTTATACTAATATAAATTTACTAACTAAATGTAGTCCCAACGCATCCCCTGACCTTTGCACCCTCTGATAACTTCAAGTTCAGCACATGCTATCCTATAAAGGCTCTTCCATAAAAATAATCCCTTTTGACTACTATTTATCATAAACCGGAATCATTAAGGCCCCGTCTCCTTAGTGGGCAATGGAGTTCAATGAATAGAAAATGAAAAAACCCCAGTTATTAATAGATGTTTCTCACCTTGCACACTGCAAACTAGACAAGAGCTTAATTTCGATGTTGGGACTTTTTCTGAGAAATTTCTGTAAATGGAAACTGTTACTCCGAATAGTCCAGAGTGCAAATTACCATGTTATAAACCTGCAACATAGCAACATTTTTCCTCAAGGAGCTTACTCATGAGGGAATTTCTGTTTCTGTATAATACTAATGCATTTTATTTAACAACAGTAAAGATGATCATGCACTTATTAGTGAAAAATCCTCTTTATGACTACAGTAGTAAGGTCTTTAAGCAAAATCACATTTCGGGTAATTCCTGAATCTTTTCTAAAGCTTATATTTTACTGTAATAAATAAGTTTGCCTTTACACAATCCTTAAATATTTACTAAAATTCCTTAGTTACAAACTAAATAATATTCATAGTAAATGTATTTTTAAAATTCAAAAATTTGGCCAAGACACCTAATACTGCAACCAAACTGTCTTTTCCTCTATAATCACAAATAATAGCTAGTAATTATCTGCAAATTGAGCAACAAGCACTACAGAGGAACAGGATTTAGTGCAAACACTATATGATAGCAGTGTTCAAGGAGGTGCAGACATACGGTTGCACATTGGGAAATACAAACAGCATTTCTTTCCAAACAGCTTAATACAAGAGTCCAGCAGAAAAACAAATAAATAAATTTAAAAGGCTAACTGATAATTTTTGGAAGTGCCATACACTACTAAATTCTCACTAATACTTGGAATTTATATAGTACTTTACATTTTTAAAGTGCTATACAAACCCTATCTGTCAGAAATGCATTACCTATAGGCAGAATACAAATCCCAAGTGAATGGTGAACAGATGAATGGTACCATGACAGTAAATCGTAACGTAATTACTGAAGAGAGAGACCAAGTAATTTATAAATCAGCTAGCTATGCATGAACTATTATGGAAGACCACAAATTTTACAAGAGGAATGTACAGGTATAAAATTATTAACATTCATTAGATGGGTTTCTGTGACTGCAAGGGTTTGACCAAGGAGCTGTAACTGGCTCCACAGGCTTAAAATGCCCGACTCAGAAGTCAGAAGGCATAAGGAAACGGCTTCAGTAATAAACAGACAGCACATTTCAAGTGCTAATACAAACATCCTTTAAGAGCCATCACTCTTACACATCAATGCGGATTCCATGTTTTATAGACATTAATTCTCTAGTGCCTGTTAAATACATAATAAATGAACATAGATGAGGTAAAGATGCTGTAATTGCCACATACAACCAGTATGGCAAAGGAGGAGTTTTTCCAAAGGGGCAGATCCAAAGGCCGTGACGAATCCCATCACGGACATGATGAGAAGTCCAGGATATAAACAACATCCAGGGAAGAAAGCACCATGAATCCTTCAGCCTGAAAAGGTGCATAATAAACTTTAATGTCAGAGCCACAACAGGAATCACAGTAGAACAATGAAGAAGTGGTCTCCGTGGAAGAGTCAGAGCAGCCTGCAGAAAAGAAAAATATAATTGGCAAGGGCTACAATCGTGACAAGAAATGTTTCATGGATGTTTACAAGTGTGTTAACAAGTGGGTAAGGGGAAGTGCACAAAAACCCCATCCTGATCCTTCCCACTGTAGTTGGTCAAAATCAGCAGTAGGACTATTCCGGTGTAAGAGAGCCGTGTGCTGCCCTGTCTCTCCATGGTATGCTATGAATCATGCGTCCTCCTGAGCACCACTGACAGCAAGAGAGGGGAGGGAGGGGGGTGAGGCATGTTATTTGTCATACAGTCACATGGGACACAGGAAACTTCCATAGTCTGCTGCACTGATTACAGATACTTAGTTTCAAGATAAGTAAGAGGCAAGGAACCATGCCATACATTTGAAATGTTTGATATGCTTTACTTGAAACCTTTCCCATATTTTAATGGCATTTACTTTCAAAAATGCATCCTGTATTCTACTACAGCTAGCACTCGTGAAGTTGTTTTAGTTGGACAGTACCTAAAACAGAACAGTAGTTTCCAACACAACAGAAATACCATCTATGTTAGCTGTATTTTGATCACTTTGACATGGTGTTCTTCATGGACAGGCAAAAGACAAGTTCAGAAGCCAACATCTGATATACCAATTGATTTTCTATCACAACTTGCTCAACATTACCTCAGTTGAAAGCCTGGTATTTGCTTTTAATTAAGGTGAATGTCTGTACACTGAGACTAAAGTTAGCCATTTTTAGAAGTGATAATTATCAATTTAATATACATCCTTGAAACAATATTCTGGATGTACTTACTAGAAACAACTAGAACTGCCTCCACATATTAAACAATAGTAAAAAATAAAATAAAAAGGAATTCTGATTTCTAAGCAACAAATAAGAAGATTATTCTCTCTGCTCAGGAGAGATAACAGCACATTCCTAAAAGACCTATGAAAGTGCTGGTGTAATATTAATTGGCTCAAGTAAGATAACGGTGAACATTTGGAAAAATTACAAGAGGCACCAGAGATGTGCCCACTGCACAAGACGGTGCGTCTGATTGTTATGTAGAACACAACCCTCCCTGCATCTACTGCAGAAAGCAAACAAAGCATCGTGACCAGACATCAGCCAGTAACCCACTACTGCTCCAGTTGTCTTAAGGGTTGCAGGATTCAAGCCCTAAGGTGCCTGACAGATGGACTCTAGAATAGCTTCATGAAGTTTTCATGGATAATTTAGGCAACTGCTTGGAACTCTTCTTCTCTGTAGGAAACTTTGATGTAGCCTTAGCTAAGAAGTAGAGATGGAAACCTGGAATATAACTGTCTGTGCTTTAAATCAAAGCCAACAGGCTCGCAGAAAGAAAGCTTTGCTCTACTAGCCTCTCATCATGTGCTTGTCTGTGACTCTCACAATCAGGTGACAGGATTAAAAAGCTCACAAACTGCCTTAAAAATTTTTAATTGGAATAGTATGGACCCAAATTCTTAATCTGGTGCAAAGTGTGTATTTTCTAGAATTTCATTTCTGTTTCATACAAGCAGATTGTTCACAGACTAAACTAGAAAATTCTTGGATGGCAAAATTATCACCTAGTCTACAAAGACAGTCAGACTTTTATTACTGTCAGCAAGAGCCTAAGAAGTTCATAATAGCCTAATTTTGAAAAACCACCCTGGATGGTGATACATTTTTGGCACACATCCTATTGACGAGGCACTACTTCTACACTTTGAAAAAAAATCAGCGGCAAAGTGTAAACAAGTCTTTTCCCTCTGCCCTATGGAGGTTGGGTACCAACAGCAACACAGTCAGTAAGGAGAATTTATTAATTATGTACACAATCTATAAGTATTAGTTCCAATCTTTAGCCAGTTTGGGTGAGGGGATACTTGTGTTTTTTTCATACAGAGTTTTAGATGTCAGAGTTTATATGTCAGAGATACAGCAAACTTGAGTGCTCAATTTTAGCAAGAGAAAACCCTGTTTTGTAACTGCAGTACAGTTGTTAGGCTTCTCAAATGCCGTTCCCCAAGTTCCAAAAGAATAGCCTGTTTTCTCTTTTATATTCTGTAACTGGAGGAACATGTACACCCTTGAGTTCTCAAGCCCAAGAGATAGACACATAGTTCTATTTTGCAGTACAAGCTTCTTCTGCCTTAGGTCCCCTGGAAAAATATGACTGTGATTTGGGTAGGTTTAGGGGAAGGTCTACCATATGAAAGATCAGACTGTTGTTCCAAATAGGATTTATTCACTACACAAATTACCTTGCCTACTTGTTCAATCGGTGTAAGATCTTCTTGAAGTTCCTGCTCCTCCAGCCCCCCTCACACACTACAAGGAGCAGCTGCAGACAGGAGACAACCGCCACATGCAGAAGGCCGCAAGCAAACTTTTTGCTTTAATGCTCAAAGTGACAATGTGGAATTTACATAAAAATACAGGCTCCCTCATTGATATTCTCAAGCCTAAAGTCCTTTGTTTTGAGGCCAAGCTATAAAGTCAACGGTAAATTAATTGTGTGTGTACAAAGCTTATTCTTCAGTTCCAGAAATGCTCCTGTGTGGCCCAGGGTGGCACATTAACCAGCTGTGTTACGTATGTTTGCTGGTACATCTTGTTTGCTGCTGGCTGCACCCTCTATGCTTCTAGAAGCTGGTGAGTTTCCAGTAGCAAGCTAGCAATTTCTGCACCTCTGTTCTGCAACATGAACCTTTGGGCCAGAGTCGTGGGGGACACTGGGAGCAACCCATCGGGCTGCTCTTGTTTATCAGCAATGCCGGGTACGACGGCCAGCTGCAGCAACCTTTACCTGCAGAGGTGGTCAAGGAGACAGATTCTTCAGACGTTGATTCCTGCATTCTTCTACACTTGTGTACGTATAATACACAGTAAAAACTACATGGAGTACAAGGAACTACAAATTCGAAACAGCAAAGTCTTTGTAGACTTTACTCTTGTTGCAAAAATAATGTGGGCAAAAAGGCAGATCACATGCTACTCGGTACGCAAGTATTTATCAGAGTAAACATGTAAATACCACAGGTGACTATTTACCCTAAAAACTCCAGAAAAATAGTGATGACACTGTGAAAAACAGCCCAATAGCCAAATGTTCCAAGCAGCAAGCTGTGTCAGCAGGAACATGACTGTAGGAGTGAGAATGGAGCAACTGTAGGTATAAGGCAATACTGCCTTCATAAAAGGGTTACTTCAAAAAAGTAGCTCATCACCAGATTTAAGAGTGATGATGAAAAGCCTTACAGATAATTGTGTAGAGTAATATGAAAAATACTATTGCTACAAATTAATAATATTGGCGTGGTTAATTTATTAGTTAATTAGTGCTGTATTGCATAAGCAATACACGTTGTGGTCTCTTGAATCAGTTACTTTCAATCATGCAATCTGAAGAGGACAAATGGAGCTGCAGCAAATATGTAGTAAAAAATAATCCCACAAAGTAATAAATTACACTGGTAACAGCCTGAAATTACAATATGAAACTGAAAGGTGCATCACATTAAGCTGAGGAAAGAAAAAACAAGTATTAAAATCAGGTCTTGCTAGCCAAGTAACAGCACAGGTGAGACATTTATGGGGATTGTGTGTACCATAAACTAAAAAGATACTGATGGCATTGCTAGGAGACATAACACCTGTAACAGTTTGGGGTTTTTTCTCTTTTTAAAAAGACAGAAGTATTATATGCATGTGACATCACAAGGAATTAATCTATGTTGTTTGGCTCATATGAAGTCTCACCTAAAATACTACACACAGTTTGGGGCAAGACACTTCAAAGACAATTTAGCAATCCAGAGGCAACATGAAAAATAGAAAGAGGTTTAAAAATCATGAATCCAGGCCCTTCAGATGTTTTTGCAACTTTTTTAGTCAAGAAGAGACCTTTGTAAAGCATAATGGTTTTGCAAGTTTTAAGAGTAATGCTGTTACTGCTGTAAAGGTCAAGAGACCAACACAGCATATGGTTTACAGCTAAACATCCTTTATTAGCCCAGTTAAGGTATTGAAGGGTGAGGAGACTGCAGGCAAAGGACTATGAAAAAGATTCTGGGCTTCTTGCCTTCTCCCAGCAGTTTGGTTTCCAAAGGCATATTTTTCTACCTGCAACATCTTGTATTTCTGAATTTAAAAAAACATTTTTGGGGAGACCACTGTCTTTTGCAGAGAGACCCTAACAAAGTAAGAGAACAAGGTCTAACCGCCAGGGACAATACTGGCTGAATATTAGAAGAACAATTGTTAGCTGCTCAGGACGTGAAACAACACAGGAGAAAATTAAGTAATGACACTGCAATAGTTTGCTTTGTGTGGGATAATACAGCTAGGCCACGCAAACGTTCCCCAACATGGAAAGCGTAAGCATATTTAACCTTGCCTCACTGAAGGCAGTAAAGAGAAAGGTGAAGTCTCAAGTCCAAGGAGCAACACATTTCTCAAGTTTTTAAACAGACACGAGTGGAGAGTGTCATCTAGTGGTGATCTTTAAGGAAAAATTCTGGTAATCTCAAATGCAGGAAAAAAGCAGCAATAAAATTTCACTACTACACTACTTTTTAATAACTAGCCATTCATTACATGCATTTTCTGAATTTAAAATTAGAAAATATGCATGACAAAAATTAGAAATTAAAATGCTAGACCAGAATGTTAACATTATAGGCCTCACGGATCAACCAAACTAGTCTTCCTTTTCTTTACCTATTTTTATAATTTTACAGTATTTACACATGCAAGATTTACACAAAAGGGGAGAACTAGGGGCTACCCAAGGAGGAACAACGCCAGGTACCAGTACATGCTGGAGGCTCAGTTGGAAAGCAGTTTTGAGGAAATTCAACTTGAATAACAAGTTGAGTGTCAGCCAGCAATGTGACCGTGTGGCAAAGGCAGCCAGTGGTATCCTGAGCTGCATTAGCAGTGTTGCCAGCAGGTTGAAGAAGGTGATCCTTCTCTTTCTCCTCAGCACTGGTAAGGCCACCTCTGGAGTGCTGGATCCAGTTTTGGGCTCCCAACTACAAGAAAGACATGAAGCTACTGGAGATCAAGTCCAAGAAGAGCCACTAAGATCATGAAGGGACTAGAGCATTTTGTATATGAGGAAAGGATGGACTATGCAGCCTGGAGAAGAGAAGGGTTAAGAGAGTGTGTACATCAAGGTGTACCAAGGGAGGGTGTAAAGAGAACAGAGCCAGGCTCTTTCCAGTGGTGCCCACCGAGAGGGCAAAAGGCAACAGGCACAGACTGAGACACGGGAGGTTCCTCCTGAGTGGGATGAAACACATTTCCCCTGTGACAGTGACTGTGTATGGGAGCAGGTTGCCCAGAGAGGTTGTGGAATCTACACCCATGGAGAAATTCAGAAGTTGTCTGGAGATGATCCTGAGCAACTGGCTGCAGGTGAGGCTGTTGCAACAGAGGGGTTTGAGAATATGACCTTCAGTAACCCCTTTCCATCTGCAACCACCCTGTGATTCTGTGAAAACACCCTCTTTGTCAAAGACATAAGGGGGAAACTGACCAAATGTACAAATGGGAAAACATGACTCCCCTACAACCAACTGGGCTACTGTATATACACAAAAATTATTTTCCCATCAGAAGTCTGATTTTTACATCTCAACTATAACCAGGAACTCTTCTTGCATTTAGCTGTTTCCTACATATTTAAGAAAAAACTAGTAAACCATTTTGCATTGTTATTCTTTAATTAAAGGATTACAAAGAACAGCAATGTTCCCTCCACCCCCTTCCTTCCTCTGCTTCCTAGAAGCTATTTCCTCTGTCATTACAAGCAAACTGGAGGAGGATAAAGAAGGTGAGATGGTCATACAATGAAAGTTATGCCCTGGTTGAATGGATAAAGGTCAGCATCTTCCCCTACTCCTGTGCAGGTCCATCCATAGGTGAGGGTGTACATTTCTGGGGAGGGGGGAATAAGCAGCATGTATGTATACATATGCCAGTAACAGCACCATAATCCAACTGTGAGGACTCGTCTTGCTGAGCAGAGCAAACCCTTGATAATGAGCAGAGGACTGTAGCTATGAGGACCAGGAGGTAACCAGGGGCAAGGAGTGGCTGCCCTGAAGTATGAGATCTGGAGGGCAGAGGTAAGAGACCTGGCAGAGCTAGAGCTTACAGAAAGTGCAAATGTTTTGGAGACTATACAGAAGAGACTGCTGTGGTCAGTGAAAGCTGGGTGTATGTGTTTGGAGCAGACAAGACAGGGATAGACATATGAGTGTCAAAATGGGGAAGCAAGACCAGGACACCTAAACCACTGTAGAATCACTGAAAAAAAATGCCATTATCTGGTAGTACTAATCCTATTAAGAACTGCTGTCCTGCAAATGGATGACAACCAGGTAGATTCNAGTGAGCTATATTTAAGGGCAAACTGCCTTTTTAAAGTTGACAGCTCTTACAGCTTGTTTGAAAGGGAAATATTTAGGGCTGGCTAAAACCAAAGGTACTACTCAGGAAGAGTGAATGAAATCAACCAGGAGCTGGGCTATCTACTTCCCAGACTTTTCTGCCCCTCATTGTATACAAAAGTGGAAAAATCTCCACTTTACATACAAAGCTCAAATGGCAGCACTTAACTGTTCAACAAAGGAACTTTGCGATACACATCCGGTATCATGTACAAAGGCCTTCAGAACTCTTCTTTCAAAGCTTTGTGGGAGCAGAAGTTAACAGTAGATGTTAACTATTTTAGGGCTTTCAAAAATCCTAACAATTGCATACAATCCCCATATATCTATTTAAAATGTATCTACTTAAAGTGTCATGGGAACTTTTTTGTTTAGGATATGGTAGAACAACAAAGAAAACAGTGATTAAAAAAGACAATAAACTATCACTGATCTACTGACTTACCTTTAATGACAAGGAGCCAGCAAGAAAGAAGTGGTCCACATCGATGACAGAGGCAAGGAAACCAGCTAGAGTGACCTCAGTGAAGTCACTTTTCTTCCTGAGTCCGATCACTATTGCCCAGGACCACATTCCTAGTATGCCGTGCACTGCGTTATCGGAGAAGGCTCGGAGCCAGTCGTTTTGCTGAATGAAGGAAAACTGCAGAAGTCTGTCTGCTACAAAGCAGAATATCCCCAAACCTAGGCTAGAAATAACTGAAGCTGTGCTGAAAGTTTGCAGAAGAGCGTGGGCTTTGTCAGTCTCGGATGCCATGGCAAAAATCATGTCACAGCACACAGAATGTCATCAGGATATACACTGTGCATTGTCCTCTGTGTCATCAGCTATTCTGTAAATGTCAGAGAACAGAAAAAAAAAATATTAAAGAAAAAAAATCTATTAATGCAAAATATTTGTTATCACAGTGACAAATAAGCACAAAACCCTCAGATTCAATTCTTGCACTTAATATTCCAAGGGAATATTTTATTTCAATTAATTTAATCTTTTACTTGAACACTACAGCTCTGAATTAGACCACTTGCCCTGCTTTAATTAGAACAGCATCTTTGTAACATGGAAAGCTCCCACTTCTCTTTCTGAAATCTTAAATTTTACAAAATATCTTCAAACCTGCATATGATAATACGCTGAATATGGTTCAAGATTCCTCCTGGTCTTAAACATGTGACATTCACCAAATTAAATCCTTTAAACTGTAACAACAATGAAAAAAAAATCAATTTGCAGGACTCTCAGAACTGATGGCCAAGAATTCCAAATCTCTCTATGCCACAACTGTTAAAATTGAGTTTCTAATCTATAACCCAAAACATGATTTTCATTTACATACTTTGTAAACGTGTTATCAACCTGGCAGCTCTCTCTGAGCAACTCCTCGTTTAGCTTGGTGTGTAGAATAAGCTTTACGAAAACCAGGACCATTACAGTATCTTTACCATTTATCATGAACAGAAAGGCAGCAACTGTTCAGTCAAGGAGAATTAACCAAAACTAACTCCTTACAAAATTACAGACATGTTCTTTTCCTCAACATGCACTCCAGCGCATACCACTCCAGCGTAGAGTAACTCTCCTGTTACTTTAATACTTCCATACTGTCTGCCAACACTACCTTTTTAATAGCTCATTTTGCAGAAAAAAAAGAAAAAAAAAATTACTAATCCCGGTCATTTTACTTTTTGACGGTTGATTGTTGTAATTTGACAGTATAGGCACCGTTATTAGTGTTAATAATCACTTGAAAATCGTTAAAAACTACTTATGTTTCGTCATTGTTGTGAAACCCTCTTGTAAAGGTGATTTCTTGGGAATAACCACCATCCTTAAATAACTGCTTCAGACTTCAAAAGAAATTCCAAAAATAACTCAAGATCTTAAAGGCACCTGAACCCCACTCCCAAGGAGGAATTGTAGGCTACCCTGATTTCTGTGATAAGGTTAAAAAGAACACTTTTGAAATAAAAAATCCTCATGTAAATGACATGTTCCCTAGCTTAATTATGTTAAACACACTGAGAAGCAGTCTTTGAAGGGCAGTTTAAATTCTAACCATCTCAACTGTTATGCTCTCGTATGGGGAGCCATGGAGACAGACCACAATTTCAAACCTACATCCTACCTAAAAATGGATTCTTCCCAGGAGGTTGCTATTTCTGTGCCAGTCATTAAACCTTGATAATCCTTCTTCATACAGGTCTATCAGGTAAACTTTTGTTCTGAAGAGGATTTTCTATGAGTACACTAGACTTCCTCTAAAAATGAGTACTTCTAACAATGTTGACACATAATAGTTTACATTTTTAAACAAATTATTGATTATAAACCCCAGAAGATATAAAAAGCTTCTTCTAGATTATTTACATGCCTTTTTATTGTAGAATTATCCACATGACGTGACTACTGGCACCGAGCTTTGTAGCAAAAAAGCCCACTGAATCATTTATTTGGAAATCATTTAGAGAGAGAAGAAAGCATGAATAATACATGGAGTTTGCACACAGATGAAAAAAAGTGGGTCAAGTTAACCATGACCGTACCTCCTCTGAATGAACGTGTGTACACAAAGTACCTCCTGGAACACTGGAACTGCTACTTTCTGGTGAGTGGCTTTACAATACACAGTATATTTCTGAATAAATTCTGTTTTAAGGAACAAACAGTCATGCTTCTTCTACACAAACATCACGTCAGATTGGATTTTATTTAAAATTACCATCAAAGCTGTTGAAGAATCCAATCTGACGGGCTGACGTAGCAACCGATCTTTAAAAAGCACACCAGTATTCAGAATCGAACTTACCCTGGGACTAGGAGACATTTTTTTCTACTGCTATTGCCTTATTCCAGCAGCAAACGTAGTGTACGCCTCAGCGTTGAGGCTCTGTCCTTTCTGAATCCAGTCTGCCCAGTCCAGTGCAGGAAAGACCCAACACCACTTGTTCCATCCTGAAGAAATCAAACCGGGCAGCAATAAGCACTGACACTACACAAAGCTCTTCAAGCTCTTTACATTTACAAAGCACACATGAGAATGGAATGATAATCAAAAGAAGGGAAAGAATTTTAGTGAACTCCTGAACAAACACAACTGAGTGAGGAGCAATTTCAGCTAGCAGGAAAAATAGGCCACAGAACAAGTGAGGGGCACAAGTAAAGAATGGAGAAGGTAATAACTAAAAGATAATAAAACCCAACGTCATAAAGTCCGAGAAGGGCATCTTCAGCCTTCTAAGTAGCTGCATTTCAAAATACAGAGATTTATTTTAACAGATTTTTCCTTGTACATCTGTGCCTGAGAGATTCCCACCTAATTAAACATCTGTGACTCACATTCCAGGATCTTTCTTTAATTTCATCACATCAGTTAGTGACCTTAGAATAGATAAGCAGAGATCTATACTCTATGCTCTACAGAGGGACCTGGACAGACTGGATAGATGGGCCAATGTTAATGGCATGGCCTTCAATGAGGCCAAGTGCCGGGTCCTGCACTTGGGCCACAACAACCCCATGCATCGCTACAGGCTTGGGGCAGTGTGGCTGGAGAGCTGCCTGGCAGAAAAGGACCTGGGGGTGCTGGTCGACAGGAGGCTGAACATGAGCCAGCAGTGTGCCCAGGTGGCCAAGAAGGCCAAGGGCATCCTGGCTTGCATAAAGAATAGTGTGACCAGCAGAAGTAGGGAGGTGATTGTCCCCCTGTACTCAGCACTGGTGAGGCCACACCTTGAGTATTGTGTCCAGTTCTGGGCACCTCAGCACAAGAGAGAATCAAGGTGCTGGAGCGAGTACAGAGGAGGGCAACGAAGCTGGTGAGAGGCCTGGAGAATAAGGCTTATGAGGATCGATTGAGGGAGTTGGGATTGTTTAGTTTGAGGAAGAGGAGGCTGAGGGGAGACCTCATCACTCTCTACAACTGCTTGAAAGGGCACTGTAGAGAGGTTGGTGCTGGTCTCTTCTCACGGGCAATGAGCGACAGGACAAGAGGGAATGGCTGCAAGCTGCAGCAGGGTAGGGTTAGGCTGGACATTAGGAAAAAATTTTTCACGGAGAGAGTGGTCAGCCAGTGGAATCAGCTGCCCAGGGAGGTGGTGGAGTCACCATCCCTGACTGTGTTTAAGAGCAGATTAGATGTGGTGTTGAGGGATCTGGGGTAGGGGAGAACTTGTAGAGTAGGGCTGATGGTTGGACTTGATGATCCCAGGGGTCTCTTCCAACCTAAATGATTCTATGATTCTATGATACATTCAAATAGCAACAGAGGCCCGTGCCAGTCCTGTGGAAGGCTTATACTACTTTGCTATGAATATTATTAACATCTGCATAAACTACACAGGAAAAGTAAAATCCAAAATGAGTATGATTTGAGAACTATGTCTCATGAAACAAAGGTAACACTTCTTAGAGTTGTGATTCCTTATGACATTTTTATACGAGATAAAACACGTGTATTCTTGGCCTATACCCACAAAACGCCATTTCACTGATGTATTTAATGTCATTCAAGGAAATTATAAAAATGATTTTAACAAATGCAAGGTTAACACTGTAAATTACTGACAGAAGAAGAAATTTAGATCAAAGCTGCAAACAAGCATTTGGAAAAGCAGCTGACACTAACAGGCCTTTCAACTTATGCTGTAAGAGCAAGACGAAGGTCCACTGGCTAAAATGATCATTTAGAAATATCACTCTCCAAAACTGTTGTCCCAGTTTTGCAGGAAGTTATCGGGTACATGATATATAGGAATGTAATGCACAAACTAAGTACAATTATGCATTTTACGCAAGAAGTAAAAAGATTACAGTAGTCCATTATAATTCTATAAAATCCTAACCCCCCCCCCATTATTTGATATAAATATTATTTTTCACGAAAAGCTCTACAAAGTACAATTACCATTTAAAACACAAGCTGCAAACCTTTAATGTATTACTTCATAAAGAAGCAGACCCTTGAAGAACTGATAATGCAAACAGTTTTTTGATCAGATAATTACAATGCATTATTGAAGTTGGAGGGTGGAAGGAGAGTGAAGAGGAAAGAGGACAAAAGCATGCAAGAAATTGGTAGGATTTACCAAGATATTGAGGAACAGAATGCATTAAAGCCACAAGGAAATGAAGCAAACAAATAAAATGCCTATAAAATCTGAATTTCCTTAAATTGTTTACATCGGAGACCGTAAATTCAAGTGTTTGAAAATAGATACCAAGACACCAAAATGCAGGCCTTCTCCTTAATGGATACTTTGTAACTGAGACGCACCTAAAAGAGGGAGTTGAAATAAATAGCCTAAAAATATTTAGTAATTAGAAACAGAAGAAAGTACTACCCAGTGGAAGAAAATAGAAAGAGTTGAAAGAAATATCCTGAAAGTATCCAGAAGCAGAACAGAGCACTACCCAGCGGAAGAAAAAAAGAAATATATATATGAAAAAGTCACACCAGACAGACAAGAAGGCGGAAGGAAAAAAAGCAGGGGCGATTTATGCATTACCCTCATTAACTACAGCACCCCGCTCATAAACAGCTAATGCAATTTTAAGATTAAACCAGAACCAGCGTGTGCAACGAGTCGGCAGAGAAAACCTGTGAAAAAAACCCCAAAACCCGCAACCCCCAAAAATCACAGGGACGGGCAACTACTGTTATGCCTTGAGGGAAAGGGTCCCTTGTGGGAAAGGCCATCGCTCCCCTCATTAAGAAATAAAAACGTACTGTCATCTTCCTGAGGAGAAGCCGGGGCCGGGCGGCTTCCCGCCTCCGCGGCGTGACAGGGACTCACCGAACGGCAGCG
>VZTM01034270.1:2382-18375 GCA_013400555.1 Jacana jacana | reverse complement strand
CTCAGTCCCTCCAGCACCCTCGGACCGCATGCGCTATCCTCCTCATCAGCATCCAGTTCCTCCTGCAGGACTCCATACCTGTTCTGCATTGGTACCTGGGAAGAAGAGATAGGTTGGAAGGGGACTCGCCTGCTTCCCCGAGCAGGGACTTGTTTCCATTCCCCCACGTCTCCAAGATCCCCTCCTGCTGTCTGATGACAAGAGAAGGGAGGGTCCCCTGGCTGATGTGGGGCTTTAATCTGTTCCCTTTTACTCAAGGAGTGGGTCCACCAATCAATTTTTCTCTCACACTCCCTGATACTTCTCAATCTCTCCACTTCATCCTTCTCTCTGCCTAATAAAAATATTTTGGAGTTGCTTACTGTTTGGGACCTCTAGGACAGGTGCTTAAGTAATCAAGATAAAAAATTTAAAAAACTAAGTTTGGGTGTCTGTACATGTATGTCAACTAGCTAGCTTTCTATTGTAGCCAGTGGAGGGAGGATTCAGGTACCTACATGGAAATCTAGTGCCACTGAAGAAGCCTTAGGATACCTAAGACATACTCACAGGACTAGAAGATACAACCCATGATCTGTGGAAGATTACTTTCCCACATCAAAAGCTTGAGACCAGGGAATATGTCTTAAAGTATCTCAAGTGGTAAAAGATACATGTGCTGAATACAAACTGAATCATGCCATGAACAACTGCTTTTGGATCTGAATCACCATCTTGGCTCCACTGCTGGGTTGTGGTAGAACTTCCCTTGGGTTGTGATGGAAGATTAATGTTTGCAGCATATATTTAAACATTATATTTTTGAGTTGAACCTTATCCTTAATAGTCTGTACCTACTTTTCACTTCCACAGCATCCATTAACACGATACTAAAAGTGAGATGAATGGTAAAGGTTTTGGCTTTAAGTAGGCTGTAGAGTCTCACTGCTTGTCTGTTATAAAGTAGAGTATAGGATGATAAAAAAAAAAAGAATATTTTACCTCCTTCACATGGAATTGTCAAGTTGGCAAAGACTCAAAGAGACATGAATTGCATGGGGAAATCTTTTCAGAGTTTCTAGTCTCCCAGTAAATATTGCCAATTGCTTGTATTATTATTATACAGACCTCCAAGGTATCGCTAGTTTTTAGTAAGAATGATTGGGGAACCTTTGTCAACAACGGCCTCTTCACTGATGAATTTCATTCTTTACTGACAGCTCTAAGAAAAAGGAAAAAAAAGTCTTCTTTTAAATAGTAGGAATAACTTTCAGATTTTGTGGTTTGTGGTTTTGATTCGGTTTGAATTTTTCTCCTCCTCCTCACCCCCACCCTTTTCCTTATTTTTTTTCTTTTATCTTCTCTGAAATCTACTTTTTGGAATAAAAAAAATATATCTCTAAACGTAGGTCAGATCTCAGATCTCAAGAATGTCCTCGAAAATGAAAGCATGAATAAGATATGCAACTGAATGGAAAAAGGGAAATACAATGGTCCTTCGTGCACCTGCTATAATATACCATAGTTTGCAAACTGCCTGAATTAGTCTAGAATAATGCCTAATGTTGCCAAAGTCTTCATTTCATCTGTACAATAGTACTGTAAAAAAATTGGTGAAGAAATGTTATTATTAGAAAAAGATTTTGTGTTGACTCAATTCTGCCACAAATCTTATTTGGGTTATAACTATGATAACTAACTGTTGAACTGTAGGACTTACATTATTCTTAATAAACAACTCCTTTTCTAAAACAGATAAGAACTATTGCGATAACTTGTACTACAGGACTTAGATAATTTGTAATGATAAACTCCCCTTATTACAGGAAATAAGAATATGAGTCTTGTTTTTCTCAAATAAAGACAGGGATAAAAAAATATCATCACTGTATAGAAGTCATTGTTTACTTTGGCAAGTGTGGTTCTTGGAGAAAAGAATACTGATTTTTAGCCTAAATGAAAGTCTTTTATTTCCTCTGAAAAGAATGCACAAGATTATATGCAATTTAAAATTAAAATAATAGCAAGAAAACAATAGCATGAAAATTATTTGGAAATTTTCTTTATTTTCTGGGAGGACAAGAACTTCCAGCAGTCTTGGCAATGTTAGCAGTTTATCAAGACAAAGTAAAATGTTTCCAGAATAATAACAATAGGGGGGGAAATGATTAAAAAATTAGTGTTCCTGGTTGTCAGCTCTTGCGACTGTATTCAGATTACTGAATAACAAGGAACTGTTCAAGCAAGCACAATTAGCATTGCTTATGAATTAAAGGGGCTGGTGGCTGAAGTTTCTGATTCATGTAAAATGCACAGTGTTTCTGTTGAGCTGATTTTGATAGCAAATAAGGAAATGCTAGTTCTGTGTTTATTAGCAGCAAAACAGATAATTTCATCTTCATTCCATTTTATAGCGAAGATGATACAGTGTGATGAATAGGTCTATATATCATGAGTCATCCCTCGGAACTCAACAGACCTCCTCGCATGATTAATGTTGTCTATAGAAGACTAAGTATCAAAATTTTGTTCTGAGTATGTAAGTCTACTTGGTTCACTGCTAAATTTTTCTTTCTTCTTATTGCAGGTTTAGACTTAGGTTTAGTCAAATAATATTTATGAATATTTTATGTCAGGGAGAAATATAATAGTTTGTATAGAAGAAAAATAATCAAGCAACAAACTAACTTTAAAAGGAAGAAGGTGGTTATTATTTTGGACAGTTTTTCAGCCAGAAACTGTCCTAGTCCTTTCCCAACGAGAGATTTTATTTTTTGCAGAGTTCTAACAATAATAGTCTTAAGAATCTCAAAGGAGATATCAATACCACTACAACTATCATTTCAGTAATTTAGACGGATTGTTCTAACATAATTGATGGAATTGGAGGAATAGAAATAAAGAAATTAGGTCATAATTTTTGGATGCAAAGGAAAGAAGCTGCCCCAGGTTTCCTATATAACAGACACCTAATGTAAACTCATTTTTGGAGAAGCTGAATTTAAGCACTCAATTCAGTCATGCTATCTGCAACCTTTATCACAGACTTTCTGCATGTTATAGAGCAAGGAAAACAAGATCATTCATTACTCTAAGTCAGGAGAAGAACAGAAACACCAAAAGGTTTGTCATGTTTGTTTTTTGTCAAACATGTTAAAAGATTGATATTTTATTGAGATGAAGTTTGCAAGTGTTTTCCATTTAGTTCAGATCCAGTTTATATCACTTAGTCCAATTGTTCTCTTTTTATTATGTATGTATGGAATTCCATCTTTTCAAAGCTTCATTTAGACCCATAAGGAGGAACGGAAGAAAGGAAAGAAGTTGTGTTCCTAACATGAAGCAAACATATTTCAAGAGTCTTATTTTTGGAACCTTTCCAAACATAACTAAGACTGTATGGTACTGACAAAATTAATTTTTCACCTCTGCTTGTCTCAAATAAGTGTAAAGATGAATAAAGGAATTGACCAATGTGGTAGTGTTTTACTGCACGGTGAAATAATGCAGCAGTGATGATAAACTGAAATCCTGGGCCATAGTGGAGAATGTTTGAGTCTGAGATTACACATTTCTCCCATAATAGAACACCAAACAAGATAACGAGATCTCAAATTACAAATAGGCAGTGGACATGATACTTCTGTCATTGATGACTCATATAAGGAAGGTTTTGTGTGCACTCGTGAATTTATTGCTGATTTATGAATTATTGAGTGCAATTACTAGCAGCCATTGTTTCCAAATATATTCTTTAGCCATTCAAAATCTTGAAAAAAAGTTACCTGGAATGCACACTTTCTAGAAGCCTACTTAGTTAAACTTGTGGCATTTAACCTTTAGAGACTTAGAAAACACATATCGCATTAGTATAACACTAAGACTCACCCATTGAATTGCCATGTGGAAAACTATTCAGGGAACAATACATTTTCAGGCAGAGAATTGCCATTCGTACCTAGGAGTGTAAACCGTAGAAGGCGGCTCTAGATTTGACTCTCAGCTTCTCAGATATTCATCAAAATCTCATCAGTGCAATCATTGTTTAAAAAACATCTGTACATCCATTCAGGTGATAGGAAGCTGTTCCATTGCTTCATTGTTAATTCCAATTAATTGTAGTTATTTTTCTCAAGTTTAATTAAATCTATATTTCTACATTAAACTGCATAAATCACAGTATTTAAAAAACAAAACAAAACAGAAAAAAACCCGCAACTTCTACATTTCTTCAGTCTCATTCAGATATAGTTAATAAGTAGAAAATCCTCTTTGGATATTCAAGACTTTTTTACATTATCTTTATAATTAACTCAGTATTAAATTAATAATGGAGATGTAGTCATACTTTGAAGCTTTGAAATACAGAATTACAAACAGCTAATCTAAATAAAAATACAGATAAAAGAAAAAGGAGAGGTGGGCTTACTTCAGGGGGAAGTATCACAAAATTAAGTTGGTGACTTTTATACATATTTATATCTCCAAAGAAACTCCAGGCTACTGATATTTCTGAGTTCAGACTATGAATATATTTTGCTATACTTGCAAACTGTATTGCTTAGGAAATTGAGAATATTGTATTTTACTTGTAACCCAGTTTTGCTCTAGGGCAGATGTACTTCTGGTGTCCCATAAGAGGCACTTCTAATGCTTTCTGTTCAAGCAAATAAAGATTTTAGTGTCCCTATAGTCTCAACTATGTGTTTTATAGCATAGCTAAGCCTGTGCCATAGAGATTTCACAGTCCTAGTCCCTCAAGCAGCAAGACTGGGGGACTTTTGACACCTTCTGACCCTTATATATGTATTTTTCTCTAGTTGAGATCAAGGCATGAGGCTGGAGATGGGGAACAATAAAGTCCCTGTATTTGTTGCACCACAGAGTTGAAGCATGACGGCTGTTGTATCTAATCAGACTGGAGAACTAAGAAGCCTCATTCCTCAAAATAGACATCATCTCCAGTCCTGACTCTATTTTTGCAACAGTGGAACTCTTTATATTATATGGGATTAATGACCAAAAAAACCCCAGAACTGGCTGTCATTTCCAGAGGATTTTTCTAATGCTGAAACTTAGAAATACTTAAATTTCACATTCCTCTCACAGCAACATTTACAGCATTGGCATCAATATTGTTAAAATGTTGGACCATTCTAAAGGTAATTTTTACAACAAACCTTCTCTTAAGCTTTGTTTGCCAAAACTTGTGATACTGAGATGTCATTAGGTTTCAAACAATCATGTTCAATTTTATATCTCTTCTTCTGTATGTCAATAAAGCTGGAACGATTTTCAGATTTTGTCTAGGCAGAATGCTAATTCAAACTTTAAAAAGAGCTCTGTTACATAAGAGGCAAACCTGCAACATATGCCAGAGAGAATTAATTCACTTCTTTTCAAATAGAATAAACAAATCTGTACATGAATAAAAATGCATTATATCTCTAAGTTAAAAGTCAAAAGAACAAAACCAGAAACTATCAGAAACAATTCATCAGAAAAACTCAATTGTGAATGCAAATGACATGGATAGTACAACACTTTTGAAATGTACATCACCACCTATTTTGTTTTAATTCATATCAGTCTTTTTTCTCTCCTGCAAAGTGACGTGGGTCATATAAACTCTACTTTTAAAAGGAAAGAATTTAAAAGTGAAAGAAAAGCATAGCTTGAATGAAAATGAGGGGATTTTCTGAGGAATGCTTATGATACTTGAAAGACTTTGTAGAATGAGCTTTAAATTGATACAAACAGCATGTGATTGGAATGTAAAGAATTAAGGATGTGCATTTACCATTGATAGGATATAAGAAACGGGCCCAGAATAAATTGCCTAAAGGCTTAGGGTTTAAATTACAATTAACAATAGTAACTGTTATAACGGTTACTGTAGCTTTTATTATGAGACACCATAAAATAATGATTCGGAGAGGAAATCAAAACATTAGATTATTTTAGAATGGGCTTTACAGAAACCACTAGAGATTGAACATCACCCCAATTGACTTTCTGCAGTTAGGTCCTTGATCATTCTATCTTGAATCATGATTCTTCCCATAGAAAATTCTCATTCTTCAAATAATATTTTACAATGCAAAAAATGCCTAGAAACCAAAAAAAGGTCCTATAGGACCTTTTATTATCCTTTAATAGTTCCTCTTGCAAAGGACTTAAAACCTAAGTCAAGAGAACATTGTTGAGAGAAAGAGAGGGTCAGCTACAGGAGAATGTCCTACACATGCTGGTCTAGCTTAGCCTCACCTACAATTAGACCTAATGCGCCCATGATCAGAGAGAGAGAAAGCTTCTACCATTTTCAGTGGGAAGAGACAGGCATCTGCTTCTGATCTGGGGTTGTTACACCCTCAGCTGCCAAGAGACTACACAGGGAGCATGGAGAGATCATTTTCTTAATGGGATTCTTCATTACGACAAACATGTTCAAGTTTTACTTACTCCACATTGTGTATATGCACAAATAAATGTGTTATTTGGGTTATTTATGATAAGTATTCCAGTGCAAGGGAAGTGTGAAGGAGAAACTATTTCAGTCATCCATGTGCTAAGTGAAAGGTACATTGTACACCCCAAGCCATTCATGCAACATAAAATGAAACTCAAGACACCTCTCGCAGAGTGATGACAAAGAAGGTACAATGCTAAAACTGAAAAAGTAAGTAGGAGCAGAAGAAATATAAGGAACTATGAGGGCTGAGTGGATGGATTTAAAACATTGGGAATAATATAGTTCAAATGTCAAGCAGAAGAGACAATCTTCTTACAATTCATACTTGATTTAAAAAAACCCACCAGACAGGAGTAAAATGTCTTGGCTGAAAATAAAAAGTTTACATGACATAATTTTATAAATATATCTAAAAATGTCAGTGAAGTCATTATTATCCCATTAATTTGGTGCTGTCAGGCAGTCATTAGAGAGTTACTGCATTCTAATTCACCTTTTTTTCTTAACTCCAGTATTGCAATTATCTTTTTTTAAAGATCTAGTGTTGACTGTGCTGTTCTCCTTCAAGAGAAAATGTTAGTTTGAACAAACCCCAAGGAGGATCAAATAAGAGAATTCTGGAGAATATTCTATATACATGTTCAAATTCTGAAGCTGATAAATGCTTTATATGACAGAACCATACAGAGAATTAGTTCTATGTAATATAACATGATCATAGCAGAGTACAAACCCAGAAAGTTTTATTTGGGAAGGAGATCTAGAAAACTCCTATAACAGTTTATGCTTCATTTCAACAGGGGAAAAAAATTTACTTAGTTTGAACTGGATATAGTGTCTCCTGTTATGGAATTCTGACTTATTTATTGTGAAGCCATACAGCTGGCATTCATATTGAGAGTGAAGGAAAAGTTAAAGTGGCTGTATTGGACTCAGTGCACTATTAGCAACGAGTTTCCTCAGAACTACTCAAAACAGGTTCATCCCTTAACTTCTATTGACACAATAAATTTTGCCTTATCCTCTGTTGCCTTTTTTTTTTTTTTTTTTGAGAAAGGTTTTGTGTATTCTACTTTCTGTTTTCTTCAGTGAACAATATCGAGTACTAAAAAATAGGATGCAAGTTACAAAATGTTCACAATATTTTGGGGCATTATATTAGCATTTAAAGAGATTCCTTTTAGATACCTAGCAAAGTTGACTTTATCTTTCAAATAACTTACAGTTAAAGGCAAAAGAGCTCCACTAAAAATTGGAAAAGTATATTAATTCTGTAAAAGTCACAGTACGGGAGCTATAAGATTGGTACTTGTCATCATTAGACAGTTAAGGCATTTTAGCTTGCACAGAAAGTGCTTTACTCAACAGAACACAGAGAGAGTAGAACAGATGCAGTCAAATATATAGAGTTAGTAATCATTCTTTTATCATAGGAGACTTAAATGAAAAATGTTTTCTTTCAAGAAATTTCTAAACCTGCTAAAGGGAACTACAGAAAAAAATTCTATGCTTTAAGTAGGAAAAAAAAATATTTTTTTCTTGAAATGCTTATGCTTAAAACAAATTCCTAAAAGTAGACACAATGCATAGCTTAGTTCCTATGATATTCTGTATTTGATTAATTATAAAAAATTGTTACATTAAAAATAATTACATAAGCTTTATATATACTCATGTGGTAGGTTGACTTTGGCTGGATTCCAGGTGGCCGCCAAAGCTGCTCTATCAGTCCTCCTCCTCAACTGGACCTGGGGAGAAAATTATGACAAAAGGGACATGGATGGAGACAAGGACAGGGAGATCACTGAGTAAATACCATCATGGGCAAAATAGGCTTTACTTGGGGAAATTAATTTAATTTACTATCATCAAGTCAGAAGTCAGAGTAGGGTAATGAGAAATAAAGCCAAATCTTAAAACACCTTCCGGTGTTGCGGTCAGTTCATCACACATTGTGTCTGCCGCTCTTCACTCTCTTCTCCTGCTCCAGGTTGGGGTCCCCCAAGGGAGACAGTTCTCCACAAACTTCTCCAACATGGGTTGTTCCCACAGGCTGCAGTTCTTCTCAAACTGCTCGGTCATGACACCTTTCATGTTCCTTCAGGAACAGGATGCACCTCTGTGGGATTTCCATGAGGTCACAGCCTCCTTCTGGGGGAATCCACCTGCTCCAGCATGGGTTTCTCCATGGACTACATGGGGATATCCGCTCCACCAGTAACCTTTATGGGCTGAAGGGGGACAGCCTGCCTCACCATGGTCTTTCTTCACTATGGGCTGTAGGAGAATCTCTGCTCTAGCATCTGAAGCACCCCATTCTTTTTCATGGACCTTGACAGCTGCAGAGTTGCTTCTCTCCCATATTCTCACTTTCCTCCTCAGGCTGTTGTTGCACAGCGACTTTTTTCCCCTGATTAAACATGTTATCACAGAGGCGTTACCGCTGTTGCTAACTGGTTTAGCTTTGGCCAGAGCTGGGTCCAGCTTGGACCCAGCTGACATTGGCTGTATCAGACATGGGGGAAGCTTCTAGCAGTTTCTCACAGAAGTCACTCCTGTAGAACTCTGCTACCAAAACCTTGCCACAGAAACTCAATACAACTTGAATTACGAATGTCCATTATAGCTGTTTAAACTGTTTTATATATATATATATATATATATATGGATACTTCAAGGTCTAAAGGATGATAAAGGATGATATCATGGTCCTTCTGGTGACCACAAACTGAAAAATGCTGGAACTTGAAAGATTTTTGATGCCTGTGGTTAGAAGGTAGCAAAGCATTAACCTCCTGGAGCTTTAGTTCATCCAAATGGGAAATTAATATAAAGGAGGAACCTGTGTTCCTGCAACTAAACTGCTCTCTGTCCTTTTTATAATGTGCTGGATTTCAGGAGAGCAAGCTGAGCTTTAGAAAGTGTACCTTATTAAGTGAAATATCTGAGCATTTATGCAGTTTTCTTGAGAAAGATTCCATTAACTAGAGTCTAATTCAGAAAGGAAATAGTTTACTCATTGTTCGTCTTCACCAAGTTTATTTTGTTTATCCAAATATAATCTAAATTGGAATAAGGACTGATGTGTTAACAAACATTATATTAGATACTTTTTTGAAGTGTATATTGTTGATAGTAAAATGCTTTAGTGTGGAACTTCATCTTTTAAACTGTTATATTGGAATTTAAGATAGTGCTTTTAAATTGTGTAGCAGAGATTATGTGTTGCAGTGGATCTGAACTCTACTACACAAGAGACAGAAGTTAGGGTCATGGTATTGAAGTTTCAGCATGAAATTTATCTAACCAAGCTTCAGAAATCTGCCAGAGACATCTGTGCATATTGCCATCATGCTATGATCTGCCTCCTTAAGCCCAATGGAAAGGAACCAATACTTTTATCATCTTGCTCACATAACCTCCTTTAGAGCACATGAATCATATACATGAAGTACACATACACACTTGAAAAAGTTTTGTGGCGTTTCTGAGAAATGTTTCTTGGCTTGTGGTATTTTTTGGAGAGTACACCCATTTTGGAAGATTTGTGGATCCTTCTTAAATAAATGTCAACGACAAAGCTATCTGACTACAAGAGATGGGACTGAATGACTCACGCTGCTTCATTGGTTATGTCTATATAAGTAAATAAAACTTTTCCAGAGTATGAGCTTCTAATAGCCTGTGATTGTCCACTGTTTCAATTTTAGCACAGTCCCTGGCATGGTTTGTGCCAAACAGCAATCACCCAGACAATTGCTGCATTGTCCAGGTAATTGCATGTACCAGGGGCCATACTCATTTTGGATTTTGCCATCCTATTTTGAGGGAAAAAAGTGCTTGATGATACTCTATGCCATTTAACCTCAGGGCCAGAGAATATTTCCAGCATTTTTAAATTTCTGCCGTAGGCATTGCCTTTCAGTCCTACATGATTATGAGATCTGAGGCCACGTAAAACCAGAAAGGTTCAATTTCCTCTACACCATTTTGGAAGATGTTCCTAGGAACTTCTAGAAAGCTAAAGTCTTGTGTAATGTCACATGAGCTTTACAGGAACTTCTCCACCAATTCCATGGGGTTTCTGTGTGGTCACTGAAGAAGAAATATGCATTTCTTATGCTGGTGAAATGCCTTTACACCCCTCTGAGTGTTCTACCAATGGATGTGATGCAGAACTAGTTCACTAGTTCATGACATAATTAAACTTTAATAATCAGAACCCTGTGGCTCTAAGCAACTTCTGACTCTAAAGCTGTCTTTGAAATACTGGAAGGAACTGAGATATGTAAGCAACATCTCAGGGGAACACATTAAAAAGGGAATGGGGATTATGAAGATACAGTCCAAAATGCAAAATGCAAGTGTAGCTTTTTTTTTTTTTTTTTTTTTTCCCTAAAAGCCTGNTTTTTTTCTTTCTCAAATAGCAAAACACATCAAACATCAGAGGAGAAAGATGGAAGAGGGAAGCTTACACAAGGGTAACTAAATCAGCATTTGGGGAATTATGAATATTTTTTTCCACCAAGAAAGAAGGACAATATTGTGAGCCACCTGGATATTTTTCTAGCTGGGGCTGTAAAAACAAAACTAATGACAAATTTTTATCATACATGAACAAATGGTTATAAAGCAGTGATCTTTTAAGAGAGAATGAAAAACGAATATACAGAAGTTGTTAAAATAACTAAGCAAAGTATAATGCACTTTTATGAAGGTAAACTCTATGCGCATTACTATGTTGTCTGTGAAACGTATCATGAGGAAATACAGAAAATATCCCAGCAAGAAATACGGTCAACCCTAGCACTGGTTAACTGTCTGAAACCATGATTTGCATCCAAGGAAGTCCAACTGCATGAGATAAGTTAGCTCTGCAGTTGACTGTGTCATTCCCTACGTTGCTCTTATTATTACTTAATATAGATCAGAATCCCACAGGTTAGTGTTTCAGTTTGACAATTAACAATCTTTTACCTTAACATACAATTGGCCAGAAATATAGAGATCAAGATGTTGTTGCTGTAAGTAAGGTCGCTTCAGAGAGGCAAATTTACGAGAACTTTTTAGGTAGTAGTATGATAACAGTGCAGAAGAGAATGAACACAGAATTGTCAGAGTCATCATAAGCAGTTCCCTGATCATAGCAAGATGCAGCATGATTTTAATCCACTTCTTTTTTTTTTGTCTGTGTACTTACCTGTGGCAAGCTTCTTTTATGTCTCTCCTGGCAGTGATATATATTGTTTAATTCACTAAATTACTTAATGGTCTATGTAAAGCCATGTATTCTTTCAATTTCATAGTACCCTGTTGCTGAAGCACCTCTCTTGGTCCTTTGTGTCCTACCCTAAAATTAACAGTATTTTCTTGATATTACTAACACGATAATGAAGATGCTTGAGGTGAAATGACCTTGGCTGGCTGCCAGATGCACTCTCAGTCCCCCTCCTCAACAAGGAATGGGAAGAAAATAAGATGAAAAAATTCATGGATTGAGATAAATACAAGGAAATCACATGCCACTTACTGTCACAGGTATAACAGGCTTCAGAAAAAAATGAACATAACTTACACTCATACATTTTTATCAGACTCAAATTTATTGCCTCATTCCCATCTCCCTCCTTCCCTTCTAGCCCCTGGCAGCATGGGGGAGATGGAAAATAGGGAGCTGCATTCAGTTTATAACAGATTTCTGCTGGTTTTTCCTCCTCCCACTTTCCTTCTTCTATAGTGTGGGTCCTTCCATGGGCTGCTGTCCTTCAGCATAAACTTGCTCCAGCATGAGCTCTCCATGGGAAGCAGGTGTTCCAGGGAATATACACCTGCTCTGGCAGGAGGTAGTCCGCAGGCTGCAGTGCGGATATCTGCTCTGGTGTACTCCTCCATGGGCTGCAGGGAAATATTTGCTCCACCATGTTCTGTCCCAATGGCTGCAGTGAAATCCCTACTCCATTGCCTGGGACACCTCCTCCACCCCTGCATCTCCAGGCTTGTTCCCTCTGCTTTTTCTCACTCTTTCTGTACCCTCCTTCTCTCTGTCTCTGTCATGGTTTTTTTGCCATTTCCCAAATACATTATCATAGAGGTGTCACCATCACGGCTGAGGTGCTCAGTCAGGCCCTGGGGTGGGGCGGTGGAAGCTGAATGGACCTAGCTGTGTCTGGCTCGGAGCAGCCCTGGCCACTGCTCAGAGGAGTGAGCTCACTGCTGCCCCTGAAGCCACCCCACTACCAAACATCACCATGGACACCCAACACACTACTATAACCCAAAATCAAGACTGAAGCCATTATCATCACTCCAATGCAGTAGATAACTTTGTGCTGTGAAGGCATTATAAACACAAACTCCTTTAGTCAATTCTATGTTTCTCATCAAGGGAAGAGGTGTTAAAATAAAGAACAAGAGCACTAAAGAAAACTTTATTTAGGCCTTTCCCCAAGACTGAGGTGTTATGACAGGGACGGGACAATGATGGCCTAAGGCAGAGGTGAGAGGAATCTTGACTAATGTCACAAAAGATTAATTCCTTGACAAGCTTATCTGGAGGCAGTACTCAGACATTATGAAAACCTGTATAAATGGTAAAGAAGAGAAACACAGAGGTATGTTATTTACTGAGAATGTCAGTTTTGAAAAACATTGGATCCTCATGTTTGCAGATAAAATTTCAAATAGAAAAAGGGTAAATTTGAATCTCAAAAATTTGTAAGCAATAGAAAAAACCCAGACACATTCCTGACATTTGAAAATAATGATTTCCTTTAGCACTGGTAAATTTGTGTCCTGGTTTGAGATAAAATGAACCAATTTTCTGTTCAGTAGTTTTACTTTTTTTACTGGGCCTCTTCTAACTAAAGTCTGAAATTAACAGCACATTGTTCAGAAAATGTTCACTCTCACAGTGATAAGACCTGATTATCCCAAGGGATGGTCTGCAGAGAGGCCCTTGCTTATACTTATTGCTAGAACAACCAAGAGCAGGTAATTTTATTATTTGCCCCATTGGAGGGTTGGACAGGTGACCCACAATTGACCAACTGGGGTATTCCATCCCATCTGCATCATGTTCAGTATAAAAGCTGAGGGATTAAAGTGGCCAACATCTGAGGAGGACTCTGTTCGTCTGCCTCTGATCCTGATCCCAGCATTCCTGACTCCAAATCTGGAATCCAGCTCCTGTCGATCACCGAGTCCAGCCTGGGACTTTTCCTGATGCCTGCTGGTGACGTGATTGTCATCCCAAGAATTTCATACGGTTTTGTATGTACTGTATACTTTTTTCCCTCCCCTTTCTTTTATACTTTATACATTTTTATTTTTATTTTTATTTTTTTATTATATTATTAATTATATTTTCATTAAAGTGGTTTAGTGGTTTGGGTTTTTTAAACTCCTAAATCTCATTAATCCCTTCCTCTCCTCTTTTTCTTGGGAGTGGGAGCGGGGAGAGGGGTCATCATCTGTCTCATTGGTCAAAACCATGACAATTTGGGACTGGTAGCTGTCATGATTTGGGCTGGACTGGCCACTGAAATGAATGACAGATAGGCACAAAAAAGAGAACTTCCATGAAAGTATTAGCCAAGCATTCCTTGGGCTATTGTAGCAAATAGGTTAATATAAACAAAAGAAACACCACCCAAGAAAAAGAAAACTCCTAAAAACATTGCTTGTGAAACCTATGTTTTAAGGGTCTGTGGACCATATGTCATACTTTGAAATGTAAAGCTTGCAGGAGAGAGTTAATGTTAAGTCTAAGCAATGTTGATGTTGTAGGGAAAATCTATTAAGTGAAGAAAGAATCCTATTTAGGGTGACTTCTCTCTTCTTGGGTTCGATGAGACCCAGTTCAGCTCTCTGACTTTGTTCAGCAAAGCAATTAAGCACATGCTTAATTCACAATGATTACATCTGTAAGCAGTTAAAGTGCTTATAATTAAAGATGAACTCCAGCCCTTTGCTGAATATGGACAGATTCAAGTATGTGCTTGTTCAGCTGGAGTACAAATGCAGACCTGCTGCAAACGGGCCTCTCAGTATCCCAAATAAAGGCAGGGTCTTGTCCTGATGTAACACAGAAACAATTTTCTTTTCAGTATTTTTATTTTTCAGTTAAGTCTCTTCTAACTACCTGCATTCTTTGAAATTAATTGCATATTCTTCAGACAGTGTCTTCTTCCAGACTGATAACATTTGATGTTTATAGGGAATACCAACAAAAGGTATGCAGAGAGGCCCTTGCTTATACTTACTGCTGTAAGACAAGAGGTCAGCTCACCTTGTCATGTGCTATGTTGTAGGGTCAGAAACTAAAAGTGTACAGGGGTCATACACATGTGGAGGAACAGGCAGGACAGGTTACCCAAAACAGACCTACGGGTTATTCCATTGCATCTGAATCATGCTCAGTATGAAAGCTGAGGGATCAAATGGGTCAATCTTTCTTCAATAGCAAGCATCCAAGGAGGATTCTATTTGTTTTCCTTTGATTCTGATCCATAGGTTCCTAAATCCAGTCTGGGCCTTTCCCAGTGTCTGCTGGTGATATGATTATCATCCTGTGAGCTCTGTACTGTTTTTTGTATATATTGTATATACATTTCATTATTTTCTTATTAATATTATTACATTTTCTTTTTGTAATTAATATTTCATTAAACTAGTTTAGTTTCTTTTTTAATCCATAAGTCTCTCTCTCATTCTCCTCTCCATTCTTCAAAGGGAGTGGAGGTTAAAGAGACCATGTGTCATTTATTCAGTGGCCAGAGCAGCCCAAACAAGGCAGGAATATAGTCCACCCACCTGGCATCTCTCCTACCACTCTTTGTCAATGTAATATAAGTTTTGCCCCCTTCAGCTTTTATATGTTGATATCCATATATATTTTCAGACTCTCTATGATGAAGTGCTAACTCAATACTGGAGGGGTTTGCCAGGAAACATGAGGACTTTCAGTCCTTTGAGTTTTGCCTTTACTGCCAAAGACTTAGCTTACCAGAAAATTGATGCTTTTATACGTACTGTTTGGTCTCCATCATCCTGAACCATATGGACCCGATGTATTCCAGGGGGTGGATGTGAGCCAGTGCCCATGGTGCCAGGCTAAGTAGCTTTAAAACGCACCCCCCCATTGCATCTGATTTCTGAAGAGGTTACAAGATTTGAAAGAGTGCCACAAAACTGGATAGATGAAGGCTACTACAACTATGTGGTGCTCAGCCTGAAAAAAATGAATCTTCCCAGAACTGATTGTGCCAAAGTAACTGAGCTGGTTTTCTCTGGTGCAAAATCAAATTTAACAGTGTTTATTAGCTTAGCATTAAGGCTGTAGTAATATAGCTATTTTTCTTTAGTTTGAATTCTCAGCTTGAGGATTGTGCCTGATCTAATAAATCCTATAGAATCAAGCTAGTTCCTCGTAATCCTTGCACATTGTTTTGTTGCAAACTGTTTTGAAGTTTAGTAATCCACCTTATCAAAGGGACAATTGAATCACTTTGGTTATAGCTCATCAGGCAGCTGGAAGAAACGGC
>VZTM01034266.1:52670-66038 GCA_013400555.1 Jacana jacana | reverse complement strand
GCAGCCATTCCCTTTTGTTCTATCGTGATACATTTTTCATTCTGCACAAAACCTCTTTCTATTGAATTTTTCCAGTGGTGACTGGTTCTTCATCTAATGTGTTTCTCACATTCTTTTATGACTCATTGAGCTAAAGAAAGAACACATTTTTAACAACAAATTTTCCTTTTGGGAATAAATAAAAACAACCGTATGTGAATGGTCTACATCAAATAATACAGAAGCTGAAGAGAAAGAAAAAAGTAGGTATCAGCTCATCTTTTCTTGAGTTCCCAAGTAATGGTGGAAAGTTACTCACTATTTTCCAATGAAATGAGTTGCTTAGGAAATAACTAATTTACTCAAAGTCCACAGAGGCATGAACAAGTCAGAGGCATGTATTTCATCTGAGTCAGGTCATAGTCACTAAATTATTTGTCTTACATAAACGAGGGAGAGGTGAAGGAAGAAACAGAAGGGCACCGTACGTTTCCCTCACAAAAATGGTATTTGACATATTCTGAGGAAAATAAGAGATATTCTGTATGGTTTATGCTCTGGAGCTCAAAGAGGAGCCAGCACATTTCCAAACAGACTTACTGAGTGCCACAAAGAGAAATTAAGTTGTTACAAACTACGTAAGCTAGAACTGAGAATGAATGGAAGAGTAAATATATCTTTTTTTTCCCACTGATTTCAAGTGGTTTCATTCTTAGATTTTTAGGACAGAAAGAGCTGCTGTGATTTAGTCTGATTACCAGATTCACACAAGCACTGGGCTGCTTCAAACCATTGCCTGTTTCAGTACTATTCTTAATCTCTTACAGTCTTTCAGCAGCAAATTGTTTAGCTGCTCATGGCAAAAGATATACGGACCAATGTATAAGGAAGATAATTATTTATGCCTATGCACTTCTTTCCTGTCTGTTAGTTTTAGGTAACTTTATGCACAATCCCATGTTCCTTCCCTGTGAAAAATACAATTTCTGTCTAAGCCATGACCCATTCCAAAACCTGGATTTTCTTCCTGCTGACAGGTCCTATTACAGCAATTAAGCATACATTGCTGTACTGGGCCTCGTATTCACATACAAGTATTGTTTAAAGAAAGATGTAGGATTATTTCTTCTGTCAGACTTTTAAGATCTTGAAATACCTGATTGTTAATCTATCTGTGTCATCTTATGCCAGCAAAACGTGTGATGCAAAAAGATGAAAGGTTATATACTGATAAAAAACATTCTCTTCATCCTTTGTAAAGGTATTTAGAAAGTTACAAAGTGACAGAATGATTAAACTGTATCTGCTCTTGTTTTGCAGAGATCCTGTCTCTTGTCTACATCTTCTCTGTGTCTATGACATATATGGGATTAATTCTGATTCACTTTCCTACATGGTTCCTTTAATTCTCTCCTTAAAAATCAAAGTACTAATTACTAATAAAAGCATCAATAATTAGTATTATTTTCTTACTGAACTATGGAATACTCAAATTTTATGATTTGAACCTACTTAGCAACAAATTTGAGATACTCTTTGTATAACATGGGGCAGAGAAAAAAAAACTCAGTTTCAAAGTCTTGTAAAGGCAAGGAGGCATCTGGAAAGTATTATGAAATCATTTCCACATAAATATAAGTCTGTACATAAAAATGAGGATGGTCAAGATAGCAAGAGAAGAACCATTATTTCCTGTTCCACCAGGTGACTGCTAGAAATACCTATGTACTGCTGTTTACTCACAGAAATAGCTTCACCTACAGTTGCTCTGCTTTATATCACAGGAGAAATAAGATTGAATCATTGTGGAGAAGCCAGTTTTGTCATGCCAAATGCAGCTGTTGATGAAAGAACGAGATGTATATGGAGTTTGAAAGCACACCAAGAAGGCCTCCCATTGTGGAAAGTTTCCTGAATCTGTTTGAAAGATTGCTTTTACATCCATGAATGTTCTCATCTTTCCTCTGGGGAAATGTCCCTTTTTCCAGGAATTCTGAATAAGTGAGACTCTTATGGCCAGAAGTAATATCAAGAGGAAGTTTTTGGGAGAAGCTCAGGCATGACCCTCTCCATCATTGCTGAGCAGCCTTCACCATGGCTGTACACAGCGTCCCTGGACCCCTTCCTGGGATGAACCACAGGCTGGTCACAATGCTGCTGTACCATTAAGCTCACACACTGTGAACATGCAGAAACAATAAATATTAAGTTGGTCCGAAAGCATGGAAATAGGCAGTGTTTTCAGCTCTCCATGTAACTTCCGTGAGTTAAATATATCCTACAGCCTTTAAAAATCAGGCCTGAAAGGAACTGCACAACACATCAGCTTTCATAAAACTTTAGACAAACTCCAGTGGAGTTGGTTAACATCAACAGACTCTTGGTTAGGTCCTCATGACTGAATATTTAATATAACTCTGGTTAGTTTGCTGTTCTGCATTTCACAACCCCATAGTCTGTATGTGGAGCATCACCCACAGCTAAAACCTGCTGTGTTGTGACCTTGGTTGTTTAAAGCCTATTTGACAAGCTGTTTGTACTGAGTTACAAACACAATACAGTCACTTCCCTCAGCTGCAGAAATCACACTTAAAATGTGATTCTTCTTCATGAGGTCAGTCCCTGTCAACTAGAGCTTTGTGACGTGGTTCCCACAATGAATAATGTTGCCTTGATGCTGATCTAACCAAATCTCAGCTCGGTAACTCCTTCCTTCAGTTTTGCTTCCCCCTGCACCTCTAAATCAAGAAATAATTCTATTTATAAGTCATTTCCTCAATTAAGGCAGTTTATACCATAGGTTGAATTTCCACTGTTTTTATTACATCAGTTTCCCAACAGATGGTGGTTTATTATTTTATTTTTTTCTCCTCCATGTTGGTTGAGAGATCAAAGGAATCAGTCATACTTGTCTTTTGTTTCGGGAGGTGTGTGGATGAAATTTTGCATATGTTGTGTGACTGTGAAGTTGGGTTAATGTTTTCAATTGTTACTCTAACAAGAGGTAAATGCTGAATGACTGTGCCAGTAGAAACATTATGGACTGTAATGATGAATGAATATAATATTTACACCCAGAAAATCATCTTAATATGATTGCTATCCCTCTTAAAGTACAATCAAATTCAGTAATGAATTAGGAAAATTCTGTCTTTTCATGGTAAAGTAAGGTAACCATGTGCCAGTGGGAATCTTTACATTGTGGAAACAAATAATTCATCATAACATCCTTCAATTGATAGGAGAAATAATGAACATCCAAATACAAACAGTGGGTGTATTTTCAGCTCCACTGGTAGCCATTCCTAAAATTAATTTTCTTTAAGCAGTAGCAAAACTATGTGTTGTCACTCTAACAATGCCAGAAGTGAATGCTGTTTTTTTTTTTCCTGTGACTACACAAATGAAGAGTGGGTCTAAGTCTTAGTTACATCACTATAAGTCAGAGAGAACTCCACTGAAGACAACTGGTACGAGGAAAAATCACCCCACATTTAAGAAAAAATGGAATTTAGACCCAGATTCTAAGAGTGTCTTTGACTCATTTCACTCATTATCTGAGCATATCAAAGTTACCCATGTTTAAGGCATGGACTCACAAAGCAAGACATTGCATGTGGTATAAGTGAAAACGCACTCAATGGGTTGCATGTGCACATCTGCACACTCCACTCTGCCAATTTACTTCCATGGAGGTCTCTTTCTATCAGTGTTGGGGTTTTTTTCTCCCCTCCAGCAGCTTATACAAAAGTTTTCCCACAGTTCTGAGACTCATTTCTTTGAACCTAATGAATATGTTGACTGGCTTTGGTTTCTTATTCATGGAAGTCATTCAGCTGTGCCATACTGTATGCAGTTCTCCACTGTAAGCATCAGGATTTCCCAGTCACAGAAGGCGAAAGCCACGTACAGCGAGGAAACAATGGTCTTCTCAGATATCTCAATGGAAGCATGCTAGTACATAGATTCCTCTCATTAGGAGGTAAGGGGTTCAAATTTGACACTATCATTCACACTGGACTCTCTTTGGACTGAGGAAATACCAGCGCTCTCTATAGACCATATCCTTACCAGTTCTGTCTCATCTCAGGAAAGTTTTCAAAACCAAAGTGTGCTGGAACATCACTGCAGAGGGACTTTCATTTACAATGTCTTTAAAACTGATGTATAAAGTATTATTAAAGTAATATGGTTCTGGAGCTGATTTTTTTTTTTCCACATAAGAATAAACTGGAGGTCTGCCATAGCAATTTGGATATATTTATCAAATCCTAAACAAAAGTTAGTCACTGAATAGCTGAACTGATCAGACTTGAATAATAATACGGGTTTCATTAGTGGTTTCTGCTGTGCAACAAATGGGCCTTGCGGTTGTAAATTCCATGTCTTTGTTCTGCTTCTCATCATATCTTATACCTCTCCTCTGTGTGACTTAGTAAAGAACCATGCTTCCATTTTGCCTAAACCATTTAAGTTGTAGACTGAGGAATAAAGGTGAAGAAATAAAATAGTCAACCACACTGTTTTGACTTGTGATAGTTTAAAACTTCATTTCATTTCCTGCATGTAAATGTTGAACTTGTAAATCTCAGAGTGAACCTCAGACATAATTACTGACTTTCTGTCACTTCAGACATAAATAGATTCCAAATTACTTAGGTGTAATTATGAAATATGCAAGGGCAGGACTGAATGCATTAAATGACAGCTGAAAACCTATGATGTTCACATTTCCTGTCAATGACTGAAGCACGACACCTTTTCTAAATACTTTCCCCACAAAAATGATATTTCTACTGCATCTTAATTTTAAGATACCGAGCCAGATCCTTGGCATGCATATGATTTTAAATACTCCTATTCTTACAAGCGTACCAACCTTCTATTGGTAAATGGAAGATCAAATGGATCAGCTAGTTGTCAAATATTCATCTGTCACAAAGGCACATCCTTCTTAATTGAATATGTCAGGATAATGAACACTAGCTGCAAATGTAAAGTATTTTACTTTTCGTTGTGTGGTTTATATCAAGAGTTTAGTAGGCATTATAATTTGTATTAGGAAATCGATTCTTATCTTGTTAAAACAAGATACTTGGAAAAACACCTCTTTCAAAAGTTTTCTCTTCAGTATCTCACTTTGCTGAGGAGGAAGTATCCATAGCAGCTGTGTGGACTTTTCCAACAGTGGGGAGTAGGAAAGATGTCAGCCACTGCTGCCATGTGTGCTATTCAGTTGAGAGCAGTTTACCTCATGAATTAAACCATTCTGACAGCTTAAATTTTCATATAGAGCCTAATAGTCCTACTTCGAAAGATTTACTTTGGACATCATTTTTTAATTGGAATTATATCTTTGTTGGAGATGACAGGATGTTCTGGAGAATCTGATTTTCCCAGTTTAAATCCTCTTTTAGCAAGCAAGTGTTCAAAATACAGCTGAAGTCAAAGGAGATCTGCAGTGTATTCAAAAGCAGGCCTTCATAAATAATAGCATTTAACCATGAACCTAATTCATACTTGTTTACAAAGGATTTCATGGAGTTTTCAAGAAGTCTTTTAAGTGGGAATCAAGTTACCTTTTTATGTTGACTTTCTATTTTTGTAACTTTATCAGAAGATAATACCATATAGCAAGAGGTGCCAGTTGGGATGTAGCACTCAGTCTGTAAGAAATGCCTGTTTCTGCATGACAGTGCTTAAAAATGTGCAGAGCTTCCAACAACACATTCCATTTTCCTTCAAAATATTCGTTAGATCTTACCAGAACAAATGACTCAGGTTGTGAGAAAGGACTGCCATTCTCTGTCCCTTCCCTGTACTCCTCTTGTAAATATCTCACTATCTCATATTCTACTGGGAGGTGTCTCTGCCCATGGCAGGGGGTTGGAACTTGATGGTCTTTAAGGTCCCTTCCAACTCTAACCATTCTATGATTTTATGATACTGTCTTTGGGTCATTGGAAAGTTCTCATAGTATATCCCTAAATGTCTGATTTTATGCAAAGAGTTTTCACACAGGGTAGCCTGCAGAGAAGCAGAAGTGATGGTTTGCAGACCCAGCAGCCTACAGAGAAATCAAGCTCCTTTATTTTGTGATTTTGGTCACTGACACTATGAGATGCTTGGACAAACATGTGCCTAACACTGACTATCCAGTTACTTGTCATCCTCCATAAGTAGGAATATCAGCAAAAAAAAGAGATCCAGTACTGGGATTTCACAATATAGCAGAAATCATTATCCTATTGTTGTTTGTTTTTTTTTTTTTTATGAAACAAGATGAATTTTATCAACCTAAGAGATGCCTTCTTTTCTCTCATGGCAAAACTACCCAGGAGATTGAAAGAAGTGTTTTAAAAGGTACTTACACTGTACATAAGCTAGAGATCTCGCTGTTTAGTTTTGGGGTTTTTTTTTTATGTACTATAGTAATAGGATATCCAGTGGTTTGAAAGTTTAAAGCATCTCTGAAATAAAATAGGCTGTTACAGTCTGTATATTATATCTTCCTTAACTGGCATTTCTCTGGGGTTATAATGATGCTTAGAACTCGTACGTCAGAAACAATAGCTCTATCACATAACTGTTCTATCACAAATGAGAATAATCCTTTAACAGTATTCTTTTCCTTCATAATTTTTTCTTTATATTTGATAAGCATATAAATGCAATATAAAGATATAATTAATTAGATGGAAAACAAATTAGCATGAGGTGATTCTTAACCTAAAAAATAATTTCCTTACCTATTTCACTTAAAAACCACAGGTCAGAACCTTAACTGATGTAAACTGACACAGCTCTGCTGTCTTCAATGAAGTTAGGCCACTTTGTGCCACATCTGCTACTACTGAAGTCAATGTTTCACCCTGAATTTTATATCAAATAATGAAACACAACATGCTTTCTACCAGCAGTAGCACTGGTCCTTCAAGTAATGTGATCCATCAAAGTCATTCTTTTGGAAAAAAAAATGCTCTTCCATCACTATATACATATATATATATATATACAGACATATAGACAGAAAAATAAAAAGACAGATGCATAAATGTGTCAGAACAGGATGTCCATTACTTAGAAAATGCACTCTAGACCTCTTCTAATGTGAAGTACAGAAGGGATAAAAAAAAAGTGGAAAGTATAATTCAGCAAAATTTTATGAGTTGAAACAAAGATTTTTAAAATACACAGAGACCGGAAAAAGCAAATATGTTACAGGTGGTAGCGTTATATAACTTCATATGCAATAACTTAATGTTTTATGTACATCATAAATCTGAACTAAATTTAGAGCTTCTTTATTGATTAAGAATGAGAAATAACCTGCAAGTAAAGTGATCCCAGATCTTTAAAGTTCATCCAGTTAAAAATGAGTTTTAATCTGTTGGGCAATGACAAGAAATTTGGAATTAGGAGACAATAAAAGAAGCCGGGTTAGCTCTTCAGACAGCGCCTATTGATTTACCTCTGTTGAAGAAACCCTAATGTATTCCCGCTGAGGATCTGGCAAACAATTTTGTACAGCTCCTGCAATGCCTCTCTGAGCCTTAAAAAAAGGGTTCTGTAGGGCATTCTCTATACCTACACCTGTATGTAAGGGTTAAGTAAATGGAAAATCCTGTTCGTTCCTGAACAGGACTGTTCCCCTCTGGTTCACACAAACTACCCCAATGGGAGCCTTGGGGAAAGGGAGCAAGGCTCCTTCCCCCTTCTCAGACGTGCGCAGGCAGGTGCATTTTGTATCCTGACGTGATTTTCTAGTGTGTTTAATGCACCTCTGTGTCTCCCTGCAGTTGGATGTGTTCCTTTCAAGCACAGATTTGACTTGTGTGATTTTGCAACCGTTAAGTACAACATTCCTACACATCCCATCCTGTTTCCTCAGAAGTCAGTGGGAGCAGAACATAGCTTTACCAATTACTTTCTTATTTTTTCTGGTAATTGGTTTCTTGTGTTATATTGTATTATGTGGAGAGAATGCCATGTGTTGCTTAACCCTGGATCCCCAAAGTTGGTGTAGGTGTCTGTGTTAGGTCATCTTACCTAAACTTAGTCACGTACAATATAAACATATTGTATATAGACATATAGCCATATAAGCCAGTTTGCCCCATTCAGTGAAAATTACAACTATAGCATCTCCAATGGATGATTCTCTCTAAATACACTTTCCTGCTTACTCATGGCTTATATGCTTAAAGTCTATTCAAACATTAACTTTATTCTTCTGTCTTAAATACTGTGGTTATTCACTTACACATCTGGAATGGATTTAAGCAAAGATTAGTCTGCTTTACTCCTTAGACTGCGGTGTAATTCACAACATATTAGGTTGTATACATTTGTGCAGATCATTTTTAATCAGATGCACAGCATGCTGTTCCTATCCTTTTACCTTTTTATTATTATTTCTGATACTGTACTTCATCAGATTCAATTAGGCCTGCCTAGTTTCATCACTAGAAATGGTTTTCTTCAAGTATGGAATGGGGCTGCGATACACTGCTTCATATTGAAGAGATATTCAACAGATATAACAATTCATATTCCCATTACTTGATGACTGTAATTTATTTCCTTTACCCAGTCATAAAAATTGTGCCATATTCCAGCCTCCCGCAGCCTGCTCCAACTGTTTTCAGTGTCTCTGCTATCACTTGCCACTCTTTTCTTTGAATTTCACTTCTCCATCCTCTTCAGTTTGGCACACACTAATTTCCTCTCCTCCATCGAACTCAGGCAGGTGGGTTATATTCAGAGCTCACATAAACAAGCAATCTTATTAGACGGTAGGTACATTCCCCTAATCAGTTCACATTTACCTCTCTAAGTGCTTGAAAATTAAATAAGCAGATGGTGAAGTCAGTTAATTTTCCAGAAGTGTCGTGGCAGAAAATGAATCTTCAGGAAATGTTTTCAATGGCAATTTTTAAACTCAAAATCAACCACTTGTCTTCACTTATACTTTTTCCCTTTTTTAGTATGCTAGGGAAGTATAAACTATACAGGATGCAGAAGCAATGGCCCTTTGACACGTCCAGTGCTGCTGTCTGACATGACAACATAAACCATCTGGTTCCCCCAGACACAGTATGCAGGGGTATGGGGGTTAATATTGTATCCCCACCCCCCATCCTTGGTGCCTCTACAAGCTGCTGCCAATCAAGCACCCTCCTCTTCCCCAGCTCCAGAAGATGCACATTTGAAATTCCTGGCTAGGTAGGAGAAAGGAAGGAGCAAGCTCCAGCTGAGAGACAGAGACAGACCAGATAATTTTTCATTGCAAATCTAATAAATTCATTTATTCATCTGGTTTTCACCTTTGCAAGGGACAGGAGCCAGGCTGACTGTCAGATTTGTCAAAGCCCGAGAAGAGGTGGGTGCTGTTGCCTCCTTCCTGCCCCAGTTTATGCGCACAGGTAGACCTGGGCTGAGGAGGCAGTGACCATTCCTGTACGAGTGTCTGAAGGATACAAACACTTGTGCCGCAGGAAGGGTAGGTGAAGAGGATTTCTCTCATAGCTGAAGTATGAAGAGGAAATCCAAAGCTAACAGAGACTTGAGATAGCTGAGATAAACATACTCCTGACTTCCTTGCTTTGAGAAGACAAAACCAAGGGTCAAGAGAATGATTCAGGCTCACATGGACTAACAAACTTACTGCATAAATGACCAAAAACGCAACAATTTAGATTTTGTGTATAGTTAAGGACTGCTAAAAAGAGGTTAAAACAAACATCCTCTTTCAGCTCCGGGGCCAAATACATCATTGACTCAAGTGTCTCAAAATCCAGAAAGTTAAACCAAGGTTAGATCTGTCCTCTCATCTCTGATCATACTTTCTATAAATCCTTGATAAAGTGTGTGTTAGTTTTATGGTACGATCATAAAACAGCCAAATGTAGAAGTAAATGACCTCATACCAGCTATCTCTCTGCAGATAGATTCACTTGGCAGATAGCCAAGAATTGATTGACACACATCTTACGGAACTAGAGTTAATTAATATGTCTACCAATTCCCAAATGGATCTCAAGAAGCAGAGAATCTGTTTAATGCAGTAAGCAATGACATACTGTGTGTGGTCAAGAGACAATCACTAATTGCCAAGAATGCATTCTGGAATAAGGCATTAAAGAATATTAAAAAAAAAAAAACAAAAAAAAAACCAACAAAAAAGGAATATCCTTCTACTTTGCAGCTCCTTTATCCCTTCAAAACCTTATGCATAAAAGATTTTAAAGACTCATGTTTCGAGTATCAATAGACATTTTTATAGGGGAAAATGTTTCCCAGACTATAAAGTCAACCCTCAAAAGGTCTGTTAATTTTTCTACAAGAAGAAATTCTGATTTTTAAATATCCTAGTCTTTACTCATTTAACAATTATGTCTTTATTTTGAGGGAAATATGCAAACCTGAATTGCAAAAGAGCTGTTCTTCAGAAATCACAGGAGCTACAAGTTATAAAACTATGGATTCACCAGCCATAAATTAAGTGACTGCTGAAAACACATCAAGAGCCTGTTTGCTAAACTGAAACACTCCATGGAGCAATACTCAGGTAAACCAGACTGGAAACAAGTTAAAGTGGACTAATTTATATTACATATTCATCTTAATAAGAAAATAAAAGGATTGAAATGGAGCACAGAGACATTGTAGTCAAATCTTCAGCCAGGAAAACCAGCACCGTCCTGTGGCTTTCTGTGAGTGATACCGGTTTTCATGACAGAAGATCATGCTTACGTGTTTCGTTATGATGATCACTGATCGTCCAAGAGCTACTGCAAGATTTCTACAACACTAAGCAAAAATCACCGAGCTAATTACAAAAAAACAAAAACAAACAAAAAAATCCCAAAACAAAAAAAAAAAAAAAGAGAGAGAAGGGAAAGAGAGAAGAAAAATGATTTATTTTTCTCTAAAAAGTAAGGAACTGAACCCTAGGTCACATATGAAAAACTGTCAGTGTCAGAGAACAAATCTGAGAAGTGGGATTTATGCATGTGTGACACGATTTTAATTCCCAGCTGGGAGAAAGCTGCCGTGGTGTCAGACTGTACGGACTAGTTGGAGACTGGACAGTTGGCCCCAAAAAACCCACACAGGCTGAACTGTCCCTCTTACGGCTGGTATCTGTCCGGGCCAAAAAAAGAGAGTGCTTTTAACTTCATGAACCAGGCAGAATGGATTGCTTCATGTTTATTTAAGCCCTTGGGGGAAAAGATGCTCTGGAGGGGAGAAAAGTACAGATTCTGCTGTGATTTATCCATCAGCATGTCAGCACCTGATTCGGGAGCAGGTCCTATTAGATCCACTCACCCAGCCACAGAAACTAGTGAGAGTGTGTTGTGGCAGGAAGACACCATTACGAAACAGTAATAAAGATTAAAAAGAGGCAAAAAGAAAAATACTGGTTTAAGATAGTTTACCTCAGGATGGCTTCCAACTTCAATATAGGTGCAGACTGGATGAAATGCCCCTGTTCCGCAAACATACAAGTGGGTTTGGTTGTAAGCCTTAAGCACCTTGATGAAATTAGCACATTCTCTCTGCAAAGAAAAGAGGGGGGGGGGAATGTACCCACAAAGTTAATGCAGTGATTAAGACTAATGGGAGCTCTTCTCAGTTAGGGATGTGTGGCCAAATGAGCAGATTTTAAAAGTGTGACCATTTCATGCTGTTTATAAGCTTGTTTATTGCTAAGCGTTTAATAACTAGCCTGATTTAGGCTCTCATTTAAATATCTTTGGTTGTCATTTAATAAAGCATCCATGCCTGAAGAAAAGATTACACCAAAAAAAATCCTAATTTTTGTTTCAGACATGCTTCATCTTTGTAATTTATGCTATTGCCATGTTTGTGAGACAAAACCCATTTATAGAAATGTGTCAGAATGAAATAATGAAGAAAAATGGACCAACTGTTTGCTTGTATTCAATTAAGTAACAATTAGAAGAAAGATGGGCCAGATGGAAGGAGTTGATGAAAAACAAATCATTGATTCAACATTTTAAACAATAATATGAATTCTGCCTCACCACCATTGTCTGTGTTTAGAGGCCAATTTTACAGAGGAGAATACATATGCTAAACTTTAATGCAATTATTGGCAGAATATAAGCTTTGCAAGACTTGGACTTTACATTTTCTAAGTAAATTATCCACCATAAATAATTCTAGTTCTCAGCAATTAAAAACCTAATAGCAACACTAACAGTCCCTAGTACAAACACTGTCTGTTATCTGTTAACAAAAGTGTCATTAATAATGCCTAATGTTATTAAAATGGAAATGTCTATCCTGACAGATGCTGATTTTTTTCTGTTTATTTAATATTTTTATTTCCATCAAGTCTAACAATGAAGAGAAATATGTCAATGCCTGTGAATCAGTCTACTGACATAATTACAAATAACGGATTAAAAATAGGAGAAAAGAACACTGAAATAAAATAACCAGCAAAGGTTGTGTTTAAAATGAAGGAAACTTTTTATGCATATTTGACGTCTTTTTTTGGTACAATACTCAGCTGTACCTCTCCAAGTGGACCAAGGCCCATGGAAACACCACCCCCAAAGAAATCTCATTGACTGTCATCATCCTTCTCTGTAACCTGCTTGCTAATTAAACACAAAATAATGGCTCTGCCAGGAAAATGCACGTGCAATTTGAGGCATGCCTTAGGCCACCACAGGGAAAAATATCGAACTTACACAGATAAAATACTGATGCCCTGCCTTACAGAAAGGACTGTACTGAAACAACAGTGTTTTCCAGTGTTATTGTTTATTTCCATAACACATAATGGATTAAGTATTAAAAAGGGCATCCAGAGAAAAGCATACAGAATCTCACTACATCCTTTGGCTTACTGCTGATAAGTTATCTTTCCAGCTGAGAGGGAAGAAAACACAGAGATAGTTAAGGTAATTCAACAGGAAATTGAAATAAATAAAGATGGATGTTAGCGCGGTCTCTCTTAATTCTTTCCATTCTGACCTTTCTTAATGAAAACACACACAATTTCTGGTGCATACCTACTCTTGCTCTCACACATGCGTAAACACAAATATACATTTTGTATATGCATATGTGTATGTATATGAGTATGTGTATGTATATGTGTATGTGTACATGTATGTATATGTATATGTATATGTATATGTATATGTATATGTATATGTATATGTATATGTATATGTATATGTATATGTATATGTATATGTATATGTATCCACAGACTGTTTTCCACTGTCACAGTGATAGAGTACTAAGCAAATACCCGGTATAAATCATTAAAATTACCATGTATGTTTTGATAGGTTTTAATGCTGTTGTCTTTTTTTTTTTTTTTTTTTATAAAATATAATAATATTA
>VZTM01034266.1:36342-52637 GCA_013400555.1 Jacana jacana | reverse complement strand
AAAAAAAGTGTGTTTACTGCAAATTCACATAAAATTAAAATTAACAAAATTAATTAGATCCTTGCTTACACTCTCATATTTTGTGTTTCAGATGGAGAATCTGACTTTGACTCTACATATTTTAAAACTGAGCAATGATTTGTTCATTATTACATAATTCAGAATTTTCTCACTTAGAGTTATACCTGTCCAAATTTCATCACAGCCCTGTTTGAGTACGACTGCTTTGCCGTGTCTGGTTCCATGCACCATGATTTTTAAAAATGTCTTTGTTGTCTACTATTACAGTTTGTTAAAGTTTTTAAAAATTGCCTGCCTGAAGAACACAAAATGTTAGAGGCCAGTGGGCACGTACCTTTGCAAAATGTTGTGAGTACAAGGACTGGACCCACAGTTAGTGTGAATCAAAACAGATTGTGCTGATTTCAGAGGAGCTATTTTGATTTATAGCAACACGCCACCTGTGACTATAGGCACTTGCTAAATACTGTTCAGCTGCTTATCTGTAATATACAGCAAGAAGGTATTAGATAGCTAATACTTTAAAGGTGGGAGGGAAAACCCTACTTAGTTTAGGGGCAGAGTCCTCTGATTTCTATGGATGGAAATTAAAAATTCTGTCATCATATTACTGAATTATGCCAGATTAGCCTGGGGTGGAGAGGAATTAACTCTATGATAGCCATATTTGAGCTTCTAGTTCAGGATTGATAGTAGTCTACCTACATTAGTATCAGTAAAGTTACCCCGTATTTACAATATATATTTCCAAAAGCAGGACTGGTTTATTCATCCCATCTTTTAAACTCTCCTTAATTCCTTGTACAATATGTTTTTTACCATAGAAGTCTAAGAAATGCACAGTCTAGTTAAAGTATGGAGATGGCAAATACCTACAGCAATAAAACTTTGACTATGACAAATAAATTTATATAACATTTAAAGTTCCCAATCCAGTTCAGACTGCTCTTCTAGCTTCCCTGTGTTTGATAGCTGCATAAAGGAACCATTAAGGTCTATTCAGTAAATTCTCATATACCTCCCTAACAGATTAGGTTTCTTTATAAATTTTACATGATTGTAAATAAATAAATAAATAAATAAATAGGTGTATTAAACCACAATAAATTACATCAAAGTAAAGTTACAGTTCTGATTTAAGCCTTTGTCAACTCAGGAAGTTCAAAGTGAAGTTCCTGCCCTGCCTGGGAGACGGTGCTATCTCCCTGGAACAATAGCAACAGACACATTGATCTCAATTCCAGGGTAATATTTTTCTTTTATTCTTTACCATGAGGGTGACAGAGCACTGGAACAGGCTGCCCGGGGAAGATGTGGTGTCCTTCTCTGGAAGTTTTCAAGCCCCGACTGGATGTAGTCCTGAGTGATGAGCTCTGGGCAATCCTGCTTTAGCAGGGGAGTTAGACTAGACGATCTCTAGAGGTCTCTTCCAACTCTGACAATTCTGTAATCAGATTCCTTCCTTCATCTCATTGTGCTTATGTACAGCTGTACAGGTACAGTGTGGTGTGTGGAAACTTAGGAACAGTTTGCTTCAGGATGATGAATATTAGGTTTTCTTAGTTTATGTGGCTCTGAGAATAAGAAGCTTCCTATAAACCTGCAACAACTTTAACAGCTTCGACTGATTTGCTCAGACTCCAAATCTCAGCACACAAACATGCTGAAGAATATACTTTGATCAAGGAACCCCCACGACATAAGACTCGGGTGATGGATTCCCGTTTTCAGTCTCTGCTTCCCCAGTCCTGCCCTCACTGCAAGGCTTCTAAAATGGTACCTCCAGTTGTAAAACCTGGCAGACAGCTCTGCCAGTCCCCACACTGGTGGCTATGTCAACTTGACTACAAAGCAACTTCCCAGCCTCCTTGGCTGGAGGCCTGGAATGACTTGTGTGTCTCCAACCGGGTTTGTCCCACTTGGCAGCAGCATCTCCCCTTGCCAGAGCCCCAGGCCAGAGCTATATTGTTAGTGTGAAGGTCTGTGCCAGCAGAACCAGGCATTTCACTACATGATCTCAGAGTGTAAGACACTGGAAAGAAGACAAAGACAACAAAAGAAACGTAGTATCTCAGGAAAATGCCGCAAACACCGGAGGATAAGGAAGTAACCCAGAGCCAGAAGCCATAAGGAATAAATTGTCAGGGAATTTGAGCACCGTGTCTGCATGTGAGTTCAGCCTCCCAGTATCTTTGTATGCATTTTCACTTTCCCCAGAAAAGGGATGTTGTTTAAAGGAAACATACCCTGGATATATTCATACCCTTTGAATATTGTTCTTCATCAAGTAACACAGCTGAAGTAAGAAAGTGAGACTTAAAAAAACTATTTTCCAGGGGGAAATCAGGGTGGGTTTTTTTCCGATGTGGATGCAGAATGGTGTGGGTGTTTAAAATACTTTTAGCCTAATAATATGAATGAAAATGAATACATGGTTTGCAAAGTTCTCTGTAGGCAGGGAAGTATTACTTGGATTGGTTATGAAAATAAATCTTAAAGAAGAGAAGCACTGGGATCACCCTAGTGAATCATTATAAATTATTCCACTTAATAATACTGTTTATTATAATGGGCAGCTTAATATTAGGCAACTTTTCTTGCCTGTATAAAGCTGAACACTGGTTTATGCCCTAAAGCTTGAGTTTATATATACATACAGCAGAAAGCATAAATGATTGCATATGGTACAGAATGATTGAGGTAGATATTCAAAGAGAAAATTAGGTATGTCATGTGGGAGTTACTGCAGTTCTCAAAACTCCCATTCATTTATCTTGCCCACCCCAGGAGAGGATTAATCTTCATTTATATTTCAATAAATGGTATAAGGTTTCCTCAAGAGCTGCAGGTTCTGCCTTTGGCCTTGTAAAGAAGTACCTCAATCTTAAAATCCAAGCAACTAAGCCCCTACATCGTGTCTGAGACCTTTTAGCAGGTCCTGCAAGGTCTTTCTCTCTGTCCTGACAGAGGGAACTTTAGATGGCTATTTTTTGATGCTTTTGTAGTGTAACTGCTGGATATGTTTCTGCAAACAGTCCTATGATGGCATGATTACCAATATCCTCCAAAGAATGGCAAAAGAAATGGCTCATGCCTTGTCCTGACTCTGCCATGTGCGGTGGCTGAAGAATTCACCCCAAACATGGGGCACAATCCAGTTTGTTTCTCTCCTTGAAGGAATATGGACTATATTAATCCCCAAAACCCAAAGCAGACATGACAGGCTTTCCTGGAGCTAGTTTGGCATGTAAGGGCAGAAAGACATCCAACTGAAGCCATTCTGCCCTGTATACAGAAGTTAAAGCTTCAATTGGCCACCTGGAAGGAACACACAGAAGTTTACTGGGCATTCCTGAGTGGGAAAAAGGTTTTAACTTCAGGTACACTACAGCTGTTTACACTTCCTTTAGACTTGACTGTAGGTGTTTTGTGGGTTCAGATCCTTAGCTCCATATTGTTTACTGAAATAAACGTGGCTAAAACCATTTGCATCACCCAGTGGCACAGCAGCCAAAGCACCAACCCCATGGGAAATTCTGCTATACTAAACTTGTAGAATAAGTTGAGAAATTATTAGACTGTCACATTCAGAGTATGAATTAAAGTCAAATAAGTCTAGCAATGTCTGGACAGAGATCTTAGCTCCAAATTTCAATTCCATATATTATATACTATATATAAGGGCAAAGGGCCTGTCTTGAAGAGAAGATAAAGTGTCAATCAAGTTTTCCAGAAGGACTTCTACTATATGAAGGTCAATATGTCTAACTTACTAACCAAACACACATATTTATTTTTTAAGACTTTTCTAATATTTGTATATCAAATTGATAGAAGATCTTATGCCTTCAGAGAGATTAGCCTGAAAAAAACAAATTACGAAGAAAATGTCTGCAACTAAAAGCATAGGAGCCAAATGTAGAAAGACTGAAAAACAAACACTGCAGATATGTAACACTGATTAGGCTGTGTTATGCAGACTTTTCCTGGACAGTTACAAAAATAAAGTCCATCCATCTGTCAAAACATCTGCTCTGCGTATGAAAATTGAAACAGAATTTAGGTGGTTTTTATGAGTTTCCAGTAATTATCTCTCTTCCAGAAGCCAGGAATTTACATCCTTCAATCTGAATTACTGATGTAGCAAAGAGTTTTTAATTACATCTTTTTAAGTGGAAGTTAAAGGGTAAGTCCCTGTGACCAAGTAATATCCAGATTTTTCTCCTTATTTTAAGAAAGCTGTTTCATTTTTTTTAACCAACATTGATGTCCATACTACTTCTCAGATATTACAGCAAATGCAAATGGCCAGATTATACAGGGCAAAAAGTAGAAATCGCAATAATCCATTACAGTATCATTAATTTTAACAGTTTTCTGCTGCTTTAATCCAGATAAGGATCAGACCCTATAACACATTCTCCCTTTATTTCAGCCTTCCCACATTGCCAAGTGATTAAAATATAAGAAGGTTTTGTCTAAACTGGATGGACAGAGAGATTTAAAGCTATCATTTAGCAGCTGGACAAACAAAATAAATACCTGTTTTGTCTTTCAAATTAAAATGGACAATTTCCATATAAGGTCCCATGCATAAGTCTAATTAATATGTTTACTTTTTTGTTACTTTTTTTTTTCTTCTTTTTTTCCTTCTTCTATCCAATTAGTTGAATTCTCAAGTGGCAAGGTCAGGGATATCCATGTAGAATAAGTAATCCCCGACAGTACTGCTGTCATTCAAATTTATCCCACTGCTGAAAGATGTTCCCAATTTATCACAGAGCTTTTTAACTTCTTTCTTTTGCTCATGGGCTACTGCCAGCTGCCACCAGTTCAGTCTGTATTGGTTAGGTATCTTCTTCAGTGTGGAGCAACATTGTTACAAGGAAAATATTTCTGGATTGTTAGCGCAATAAATATATGTATGATTGCCATGTACACAGATGATCAATTCTCAGCTAGCTCCTGCAAACACTTTAGCCTGTCAGTAGGCACATGAAAGGAAGTCTTCTTCTGGGTGAACTCCACACAGCACATGCTCTCACAGCTCCTGCTGCTGGCATGCAAGTTTTTGTAAAAAGCAGTAAGATTATTTTAAAATTGTTACCGTTTCCTTTTTTCTATTACAGTAGCACTTATAAAACTATTGGTCAAAGAGCACAGTCTGCTTAAGCAGTCCCAGAATATGTAAAAAAGTAAAGCAAAATTATTCCAGTCCTGTTAAAATATGATGATATTTTAAGATTTTATTTTATTGAAGTAAGCTAGCTGGTAGCACTGCTGCAAAGCTATTGTTCTAAGTGCTGTACTGGCAGTAACAGGAAAGACCTCAAGTACTCAGAGCTTTGTAGAGGGCCTAATGTGTGGGGAAGTCACAGCCAGCACCTGTACTCATGAGATAATCTTCCAGCTGAACCTGTATAGGCAGGTGTATGACTTTAGAGCGGTGGAGGCCAGCTGGCATTTGCAGAGTAAGATTTACCACGGTGTAGCTCTTGCAGTTTGGATCAATAACGTCATTTCCACTCCTGTTTTGTCATTATTGTGCCTTGCAATTAGCAGGATCAATGTTTTATAGAGTCAGCCTGCGGTGCTGAGTGAAGTTAGTTGAGCAGCTGATGTATCAGCATCAGTGTTACAGAGAGGAATATCTATTAACTTAGTGCTTGGGAATTACACCCCTGTTAGTCACAGCCATGTAAGTGGTATGCATTGTATCAGACACACATAACCCCACACAAATCCAATATAAACCTTGAATATGTGTAGGTAAACAATTACCTGGTCTCTTTTTTAAATCTGTTGTTTTGTGGACTGAATTCTAATTGTATTTGTTTTCCCACCTCAGAGATTTGAAAAAGCTGACACAACTCTAGTTCCAGTGGACTTTATATTAGATTGTGATCTTGAGGACTTGACCCCTCTAGAGATGTCGGGAATGACATTAGTCTTAGGCATGGTGACCACTGCCAACATTGCAGAGGAACCATTGATTAATTCTGTATCTATATTTCCCTCTGCTGTCAAGATGTGCCCTGAAAAATTTCAGACTGAAAGTGCTGATGAGGGCTGATAGACATTTTTAGTTGTCTAATACAGCTTACTGTACTTCCAGTTATCTTTCCAATTTAGCTATGCCTGTTATCTGTCTGATTTTTTGATATGACAAGAGTTCACGAGAATATTTTAAATGTACTCAAGTTGCAGGATGTCTGCATGAATTTAAAGCATGAAGACAAGAAAAAAGAAGCCAACTAACAAAGCATATGATAAAAAAAAGCCACTGAAGAAAAACAGATATATCCTGATTCCTTCAAGCCACAAAACTGCGTGCCAGAGTAGTGAACAGTTGTATTGTCAGCACACTTGCACAGCAGATGGAAAGCTCCTCTGGTTCTTCCCTTGTGTTAGTGAGGGTGAAACATAATACGTCTCCCTGCCTCTCTACCTACCTACTTGCAAGTCTGGTAGTCACTACTGTTACTTGGTCATTTGGCCTAGAGCTCACCACTAAGGCTGAACATGGAGGTAGCTAAGATGGGTAGTCTTAAGCCAGAAGCCATTAGAAGAAATTAGAAGCCATGCTTTAAAGATGCCTCCCTTGACTGCACAGCCGAAATACATCAGGCCTTCAAATCTTTGTCGCCAGCACTAACCATCTGACCTAGTGAATCTTAGCAAGTAAAATTTCTCCTTTTTTTTTTGTTGTTTTTGCATTCAGTATGTTCAAATTGCAAGACATGTTTCCAGTCCTTAAAACTTCATTTAGCAGATGCAGATAATAATTGTTCTGGACCTGTGAACAGCTAGAGGGATGCCAAGAAAAGGCTACAGCACTAAATACCTGATTTAACGACTATCTCATATTTTTGAACATCTTGTTAATGCATAGTTAACAAGACAAAACAAAGTGGATGCAGCCCAGAAAACAAGTGGGTTCTCAGGATTTTACAGTCACAGTATGATTGTTGTACATTAAACTTTTACAAGATTGCTAGCAAGCTTCCTTTTTTGGTGAATTGTCATGTTTTTCAGTATTATGCACCTCACAGAATAAATTTATTTAGGGAACAGAAGAGTATTCCAGGAATAACTCAAAACATTGGGAAGCCTAGAGGTCAAGCAGAGGCCAGTTCTTTTCTGACCATAACTCTAAAACAAAATTGGTTTTGATCTGCAAAATAAACTTGTCCTACATTTCGGGCATGGATTTATTAGTGAAGAAATGAACAATACTGCTTGGTTTCTGCTCAAGTAGTCTCACCAAGCCCAGCAGCAATTTAAGTTGCGACCACAGTCTAGATCTAAAGAGTCTGTCTCACCTATCTCTTATATCTGGGTGGGGTAATCACCTGTCTCCTGGAGAAATCAGATTACACCCCGCCTTTCTGAATGGGATCAACACCTGCTAATTGGGTGGAGTATTTCAGACAAACAGGTTGTCAAGCCTGTTGTAGACACATAAAGTACTTAGACTCTCTATCAGTCAACTTGCCTTTATTCAGCACATTACAGGCATATCCTGTAATGACTTCCACTCACAGCAGCCTAAGGAAAATATACTCAGAACTTATGTGCTGAAAGTGAATGTAAAGCCATGAAGTGTTGAAAGGAAGCAAGACTGTTGCATCTATAAGGGACAGTTGCTTAGCGCTGTGTGTGCCTGTAAATAAACAGACTCTGTAAATTGGATTATGAAGTTACATGTGCCTTGCTGTGGGAATCTGGAAATTTTGGTGTGGATATTAAAGTACTTTGGCACCACAGAGAGATGCTGAACAGCAGAAAACATAAGTGACTGAAGCCTAAAATTTCCACTCAGTAAAAATTTGGCATCCAAGTGAAATTGTTGAAAGTTTGCTAAGAAGTTTTGTTGGGTTTTTTTCGCTAGGTTGTTTTGGGTTCTTTTTTGTTTATTTATTTTTGTTTGTGGGGTGGTTATTTCATACATATATATGTATTCATGATATGTGTATAGTAACCTAAAGTTTTGAAACACGTTAATCGGGAAGGAATTGCCAAGGGAAAAAGAGATCAATAGATTATTTGATCCATTGCAGGTCACATCACTCAGCCAGAAAAAGAAAAAAAAAAAAAAAAAAAAAAAAAAACCAAAAAAAAGGGAAAAAAAAAAAAAAAAGACCTAAAAGCAGGAGAGAAAGAAATAGATTCTCCCTTTATTTACTGTTCTTGCTTTTCTTGTTCTATCATCTTCAGAATACAAAACTTTCCCTATACTAAAAAGATTTTTTTAAAGACCTCCTGTTGATATGAAGATGTGGAAAATGAACACAGCATCAGCTTCGTACAGTTTCACATGAAATAATTGCATATTATTTCTTGTTTATTTTAAGAACTTTCCCTTTAACTAGTGTTTAGTTCTTTTACTTATTGCAAAAGAAAAAAAAAGACAATATTTTAGACTTCTGTGAAGCAGGAAGGAATTAAGTAAACCTATTTTTGGTGTACATAAGGAACAAGACTACAAAAAGAAAATTAGTTGTGACCTAATTTAATAATGACCACACCTTGAGTATAGAAGAGCTATGACATATGATCTTGCAGAGTAGACCTATTCTTAATTTTAAACTAGCTTTCCTTTTAGTAAAGCAACAGGAAAAAAATCTCCAAAACCTAAATCAGAGAAAACAGTAACTAAAACAAACAAACAAACGGACACCCAATCTGTTTGCTAAAATAGAAAGAATGTGAAAAAAATTCAAAGGGAAGGGAAGGGAAGGGAAGGGAAGGGNGGAGGGGAGGGGAGGGAATGTGTGACTAGCATCAAGAGAAAGGTTTTTCTCTGACTTCAGGACGTTGAGATTGAAACCCTGAAAGAAAACAGGGGTTAAATATATTGATCATTTTTACCAGTTATCCAGTTAATGTGTTTCTTTGTAAAGAAATATGCAAAGAATAAATTTACTCTGTCCATCTTGGGATACAATAAATCATAACAAGGAATTACCCAACATAATTTTGAAATAGCAATAGCTGCTAACTCAGCCATAAATAGAAGCAATTCTCAGGCTTTGCCAAGGCCAAACTAAGGCTCACAAGGAATACTTATTGATAAAAAATGAAACCCCATATTTTTGGCCACATTTTATATTTAATTTCTATTTTACTTCCCCTTTGCTAACTCTGTGACTTTGCATTTCAAAAACAACATAGAAAACATTTCTGCAAGACTGCATTAAATCTCATGAATATCAAGTTTCTTTCAGAGGCAAATTTCTATAGTCACACTATGGAAATGAATAAGCCCAAATCTGGAAAATTAGCTTTCCCCTTGATCTATATCAATTTGTTCCCCAAACTCAAAGACTTAAATGACTTCCCGTGATACATAAGTGGGTAAAATATGAAAATCTGAACAACTGCCAACTTAATTCTTCCTCTGTATAAAGACACAAGTTATTACCTTACAGCAACTGATTTGTCTTGGTCTGGTCATATAAAGAAATATATGCAAATGCCTAAATTAACACAAGCTGTAGGATCAACATCTGAACTAAGAACTATAAATGAGGCTTTATGTTGGTGGGTGCGTTGTGGGAGTCCATCCAAGAAATGGAGCTGGCACAACCAGAATTTCCTAAGGAGAAAAAAACTGTTAGAGAGCTCCACAGGACTTTGAAAAACTCCAGTGTATTATATTTCTTTTTTTACCAAGCTCAGTTCACCTCTAAGTGAAGGAGTTGTAGGGGTTTTTTTATTATTTTTTTACTCCCTATCTGTCTTTCTCTTTTGTCGGTAGTCTATGCAAAGCCACTTTACACAGCAGCAACACTACTTAAAAATGTCTCATTCTCTCATCTCCCAAATGGTAAGAAATGGTAGGAAATCATGCCTGCATTAAAGACCATGGATGATATTAAGGAGTGAGCATCCCTCAAGCTAATAAACCCAGCATACTAACTGGGAACATGGAAAGGAATATGCAGTGGCACCATTTGTCTTACAAATGGCTCAGAAGTCACATTTTTCCTTGTAGTAATACTGAGAGGTAATTCTTTGCCTAACCTCACTGGAGCCTCATTGCTTTGAATTTTTGATCACTTTATCCCCTTCTACTCCCAGGAGACTTGCACCTTTCCTTTTTTCCCAGGATGGGAATTCCCACGATGGGAATTCTGAGTCTGTGATTTCACTGCTATGCTGGAACCAGGGAGCCAGAAGGAAACAGTGAGGCAATGAGAGTTGGTGACAAAAAAGCTGGAAATCTGGCTGTAGATGTCCTCCAAAGGAAGAACACTGGCAGGAGAGGATGACCCAAAGGGCCAGAGGAAATTTGACCAGAAAAATTGTGCCTGTCAGATGAATTTAGAAACAGACTTTCTAGGTCTAGCTGGCATTGTATATTTAATTTTCAGATTCCCTATTCAGATCTTTGTTTACAATAACAGATGAAAAGTATTACTTTTACTTTCTGACTCCATGTTCTTCTGTTTTCCCCAAGGCAACAGCAGTAATAAAATGAGTTACAGGGAATACTGCTCATTTATTGCCAACTTTGTTTTCCCAAAGTATCAGCAGGTATGGCTGAGGGACACTTGCGGAGTTACACAACACTTTTTCTTTTCCTTTTTTTTCTTTTATTTTTTCCTCTTTTTTTGTTTCTAAATTAAATCATTGTACACTGATGGATCTATAAACCTATGGAACTGCTAATCTTCCTGTGATTTAGGGAGGGGCTGGAAAACGTTGAAGGAAGCATAAACTGAGATGACATATGAACATTTTGGCTTAAATTAAGTATTATCATAAGAAATAAGATGGTGAATTAAATTACAGCTATGTGATTCTACCTGCACGAGCCATGAACTCAATAATTAAATGCCAGCCACACTTAAAAGCAAAGAAGCACGCACTGAGTGTAGCTGTACCATGTGTAGTGTAAGGAGCCCTGCTGCCTCTTAACTGGGAATAGGTTTCTGAGCCACAGTGATTCCAAATTACCACCAAGAGAAATATCAAACATAAAAAAGTGAATCACAGTTGAATTTGGGTGAGAGTTAATAACTAGGTAAAATCTAATGGCAATTAAATAGCCTGAATAGATGTATATATTATAACACGGTCAGTGCTAATGCACACAATTGTGCTGATACACTTCAGCTGTTAAGGGAAGTGACACAGAAGCGAAACACTGTTCAGACCTGTTTGTTCACAGGACAGAGCATATGTAGAAGCTTGCTGATACTGAGTAAAAGTACTTTGTACTCTTTGTATCTGTTTGCATGCCAACATTTAATTCTCACCAGAAACATTCAGGGAGTAGCTGATTTCATGTAGCAGACAAAGTGTGTATAGGTATCTGTCATCATGCAGCTTGTCCTGTGTGACTTTGTTAAAGTAGCCATTGAAATTTTAAATATTTAGACATGTCAAGGCCAGAAGTGACCATTTCAACTATTTAATTTGATCTGGGATCTTTAAAAGTGGCTAAATAAATTAGATGGTCAAATCACACTTGAAAATAAGATCCTAAGGTGCCCTTCAAAAACTTATCTTTAAAGCTTTCAAGTCATAGATGCCTATCATACCCTTTAATAGGGATTTCTCTGATTAATATTGTAGCACGTGAACTCCTTCTATGGTGCCTCAGCCAAATCTAGTCCAGAGATATAGCGATTAAACATCAGTCAAAACTTTAAAATAAATGCTAAATCAATAGTTCAGTGACTAGATGAGCTTTCCAGTCAAGAAGCTATCCCTACCCTATCCCTACCTGCAAAACTAGCTAGTGTTTCTGGTAACGTTTGTAAATCACTCAAGCCTTGCTTTGCTGGTTTATGACATCCCAGGAATGTCAAAGTGGAATTGTAGCCACATTTCTTTAAAAAAAGTTACCTATTATTTAACCCATATGTAATGCTGAGGTTGCCATGTGTTTCTGCTGGGTCCCAGGTGCCTGTGAGATCTTAAAATGGAAATATTGAGGCTCACTAGTGAGGTGTATGACTAGCAGCATGTCTGTAATGTAAGTTCAGTATAAAAACTGAGAACTATTCTGTAGAGACTTTGTCTTCTTTGATCATTACCAAGGTCTGTTCAGGAATCATGAGAAATATTCACGGGACTTACAGCAACCAGAATAGATCAAATGAAAGACAGAAGCCAGAATAGCAAGAAATCCTCACAGAATTGCTCATTTAGTTGAATTACGTAAGCAAATATCTTATTTGTTATTTATAGTCTTTAATTTTTCATGAATAATGCTACTTTGGTGTTTATGATACTTTATACTGAGGAAATGGAAATATATTGTAATGCTAAGTACTTGCATGGGACAGTAATTACGATTTTGTTGGAAAAAAAAAATAATCTGTATGTTGTGGGAAAGCAGTTAACTTCTCATCTAGTAAGTATTGCATAGCTGGGGGGAGTCTTTCAACCTCTCTCCTTCTCAGATTACCTATACGAAAAAACACACGTTCTGAAAGATACTTTTAAAAGTCTATCTATCTGTACAGTTAGCAAAGCTTAACTAATTAACATATACTAAGCCCTTTAAGAAACAGAAATGAAAATGTCTGCTTAAGGAACAAAAGGAAATCAGGAGAGCAGGAACAGCCCAAGTCAGGTTGCTCCCCTCAAATCCCGTATGGACTGTCTTGAGCGACAAACCTGCTGCACCAAGATTGGCATGACTGACGGTGTCAGTATAAGGAATCCCTCTGAAGGAGTGAAAACGACAGTAAATTACCCCTTACAATTATGAGAGGAAGTCTTGGAGGTCATAGCCGAGGTTAGCAGTGGGGCAGAGCCGGGGTTATACTTGCACTGCAGCTGCTGCAGTGCACCTGGCCTATTAGTGGAGACCTGCATTTTCAGCACTGACTTCCCCTGGAGATCAGTAATTAAAAAAAAAACCAAAAAACCAAAAAACCAACTTGCTTTGTTTGTTTTTGGTTTTTTTTGGAAAAAGACCTCAATGTAGACATACAGACTGTCATGTAAAAAGTTTTGAACCATCACAAGTGAAGAATATCTAGTGTCTTAGCAGTGGTGCGTGCTGAAAGCAATATTAAATCAAGCACGGTTTATATGCCACTTTATTTGTCCTCTACTTCTCTTGTTCCTTCTAATGAGAGTCTGTTGAGTTATTTTTATGGCCTTTATATTTCACACTCCCAAGGTATGACAATGGTTTTAAGGAATAAATGAGGGAGGAATAATAAGCTTCTTAAATGATCTGTAATCTATATCTGTAACTACAGTTAAAGCAGTTACATTTGTTTGTAATGCACTGTTTTATGGCAAGAATAGGTAGCTGTAAATATCTAAAGATGATGACCTGAACACACCAAGATATATATTCCGTCTTTCTAGTTGCCTCAGAAAACTGGACATGCATTATATGCTACCTGTACATATAACTATTTATTTACTTATTTGTTTCTCATACCTGTAGAGAATATCTAAAAATTAAAAAAAAAAAAAAAAGAAAAGAAAGCAAAACCACCCCCCAACAACACATATGTGAAAAATGGTTATAAAACAAATTACATTATTTTAGCAGCATTTTGCATACTTCTGTTATCCTCAGCTTGGGCAGCACTGAACCCAACTCTGTCCTCCTGCTCTGCCTTATTCTTTTCTACCAGCTGATGGGAGCGCTCCTAATGCACAGGGCGCCATTGCAGGCAGTTCATGTGCCAGTGTCACATACTACACTGGTGCCTGGTACTGGCTTCACCTTTTACTCATGATCAGCAGATGCAGCTGCCCTAATATCATAGGAAGCAAAAGAATCAAGGCGAATAAAAAAGTTACAGCATAATTTGTCCTTTTAAGCTTACAGTACTCAACGAATGGGGACCTGAACTTCCCAGCTCGCTCCAGAATAACAGTGTCTCCATTTAAATGAATGTATTGGAATCAGCCTACTGCAATGTAAGAAACATGCTCTTTCCTGCCACTGTGAATTTCTAAAAATAATTATTAAAAAATAAAAGAGTATACTCTCGTTCTAACTGCTGAATGTCTTATTAATTTTCTAGGTTTCAACCCCAGCTATAAAAAAAATCTACTTAATGTAATATAATACTTTGTATAAGATCAAGCTGCAAGGTTAGTTAATTTGCTCAGACATTTAACACTAGCCTTATATTTTTTTTTTTAACCTTGGATATTAGATATTCTAGTCCTCACCTTGCAAAGTACTCCTGAAAGTTATTTGTGAACATGAAGATGGATTAATTTAAATGCATTTTTTCTATGTAATGTGATAGCCCAAGTATCTGGCACTTTAGCTGTCCCTTCACATAAATAGCTTAGCCCATATTTCTTAGTTTTTACCTAATCCACCTCTACTGTTCCCAAATGGATTTTTATGAAGACAACTGTCCTCTATGGCCTAGGTAAAAACTATTTTTGTTATGACCTAGGAAATTATTCAAATGGAGCTCTCTAGAGGCATATGGTTGGCATTATGAATATTTTACAGAATCATCTCTGAAAATCAGGCCAATAGCATATACACACGGGGCCAAGTTCCACTCTCAGTTATACCTTGGCAACCACAATGATTTCCCATTTGGCTATGCTATGCAAGTATTTGTTTGGCTTATTGCATGCATGTATTTTCTATCTTTTTTTTCCCCTTCTTCATCCCTCTCTTCCCATTTCCCATATTGTTCCTATAAAGAAGACAGTTATTATCAGCGTGGAATGATTATTATTTGGGGGCTACTGGCTCCATCTCTCCTACCTCATAAATACAGGCAATGAGATGTACACAGGAATGAGGGAAAATGTACAGAAAGTTATGCCTAGTTTAACAATGTGTTTCCTGAGGCACCAAAACTGATGCAGAATGTTAAAATCTCATTGACCTCAATGAGCTCAGGGAAACCCACTTACTCCAGTGAGATGCCACAAAGAGAAAGCACTTTTTGGAAGTCACTGTAGGACTGGGACCTGGAGCAGGGCAAAAATAGGTCAGAATACTATGTACCCTGAGATCAGAAGACAAGTATACAAGGGTTAATATTTTTCATTCTGATGTTTCTTCTCCCTTCTCTTTCTTGTTGATTCTTTTTTGTTTGTTTATTTGTTAGATAAATACTATTTCATTTGCATGATTCCCATTTATAAATTTAAACCTTTGGCCATAAAGACAAAATTTCATTATTTTGAAAGAGAAGGCTAGGATAACTGAAGGCTGAAGTTACGATCAGATGGGATTCCTCCTTACAGAGGAGAAAAAATACCTCAAGAATTAGCACAATAAGACATAATAAAATATTTACAAAGTTTTATAAATGAAAAAAAAAAAAAAAGCTAAAAAGATTTGTACTTACCAGAATATCTTTTCCAGCCCACTTGCACTCATCCCTTCGGGAATGAGATACAGGCCAAACAATCTAAAGACACAGAAGAAAAATCACGTTGTGTTATTTCATGCTTCAACAATTACAAATTGCAGACCAAATGCTACAGAGTGTCTTTACCCAGTTTCTCTCTTCCCCATTCTTTTCCTTATTTCCTTTTCTTCCATAAAATTTGACAACAAAGAAATGAAATTATAGGAATAAAACATGGAAAGTAGGAATCAGAATAAAAACAATCTTGAAATATAGTTTGTATTGTGAATCTCAGCAATTAATCTTGAATGTTAATAATAAGAAGGTTGACTCTCCATTGAGTGTTCTTTCACTGTTTTAAATCTGATGTAATAGAATGGAGACAAAGCAAAAAAAAATGCAGGTACTTACTAACAATAAATTGGATGTATATGAAATGCAATTTCATGTTAGAGTTACAGCATCAGAAATTAGGTATTTGCTTCTTTACTGTATCCACTGGTTCACTCTTTTACTAAGTTTAGTTAATTAAATAATAATAATAAAAAATAAAAACAATAAAAAAAATTTAAAAGTATGGTGCTTTTCATGGCATTTGAAAAGCATCATGCCATCAAAATAGAACCGTTTATACTGTTCCTACAGAGCTACCTTAACACAAGTAAACCTAAATCTAGAAATCTAGGTTTACAGTAAAGTTTGCTTAGCAGAAAATGGATCTCACCTCATACAGAGAAAATCCAGAGACCCTCACAGTCAATTATTCATGTTTTTTTTTAAAAGCTTTTAGGAATTACATATAGAATAAAACATGATCTTCCCATAAAATGCCAGGCTATTCATTTGGGAGCCTCAGATAATGCAATATGAATGGCCATAAGTCTGGATTACAGCCTCGGTGTTCAATACAGTTTGTTGGAAGAAAGTAAAAGGCAAAGTATTCAAAATAAAAGAAGAAAG
>VZTM01034266.1:16339-32389 GCA_013400555.1 Jacana jacana | reverse complement strand
TTTTTTTTTTTTTTTAATGTAACAAGAAGAAATCAAATAACCCCCAGCAGTCTTGTCAAAATAATTCTTCTGGCTTCCTGCCAGGTTCTAGAATTTGACTGTATTGTCCTCCGGTTCACTTATTTGCATTTTGTTAGAGACTTTACTAATTCTCTTTACATTGTAATGACTGATTCAGATGTTGAATGTCGACTCGCTGAATAGTGAGTGATGCAGATGATTGATTGCTTAACTCGTCTTAGAACTCTCTTGGCTAGAAATGCTTTGCTGTCGTCTGTATCTGATAATTTTTCTTATAAAATAGCTGTCAAAAACCTTTGTAATTTTTTTCATCTTTCTTGGTTTGAACTTGCATAGGTATGATTCTGCCCTTTGTGACTGTGGCGTAAAGACAAGTGTCTGCTGAAGTCAACGTTACATACATATAAAAATGATGTAAATGGAAATATGATCAGTAAGGCACACTGCCACGTGGTTTAAAACAAGTCTGATATGATTTTGCTAATGCAGAGTTCTAAATATTCACCTCTACAGATGGTGATCGATGTTTTCTTTTCTAATATTCATGAAAAATGCCAGATCATAATACTGGAGTCCAAGGTTTATTGTGACCAAGAGTAAATTACATCATCTTCACTGTTCACAGTAGAAGTTAAAAGGGCCAGGTGTAGCTGTGCAGGGAAATACATTTTTTTTTCCCCCTTTTGATTTTCTGTGACTCTTTAAGAGTATGCAACAGCATTAAACACTGGTGAGTTTTTTGTGAAGCTGCAATTTAAAATCAAACTGCAAGCCAAATCCCTGTTGTCTTTTACATCTATGATTCTATGATTCTCTAAGATTAGGATATTTCTCCTGGGTTTTAATCCAGTATGTCATGTTCTCCCATTATTGACTTTTGGAGGAGATGACCAGATTTCCAGAGTCCATGTCCAAAAGATTAGGACTAAGCATATTCCAAGCAGTATACTTCAGATCATGTGAAATTATGTTTCTCCTTATCAGAAATCAGGTTGAGAACATAGGCTGAGGAGAAAAAACTCATCTGGGTACTGATCGTTCTCGTTCATTACTAATTCAGTTAGGATTGAATTACATCACACCTAAAATGTGAAAACCTAAATAATCCTCTGCTGTTTATTCTAACCCACATATATTTCTCCAGTGATGAATATGGCTTCATATGCCATTCTGGAAAGGGCTGTTGAAGAGCAAAACAACAGCATTTGACAATCAATACAAATTAAGTATTCCACTTCCTCAAATTAATTAGTTTCAAAGTGTTTACCATCCAATTTCTTTTCAGTATCCAGCCCATGACTATCACTGAGAGCATGATAGAAAGAGCAGCAACAGGGCACACTCCCAGAAGGGCACTGATATCCATCAATTCTGTTAAGTGTCAATCAGTCAGGCTGGCAAGGTACATGGCTGATCAGTGCTAAAATAAAACAAGATTTTCAACAAAGATTGCATTGCAATGCCAAGGGGGAAATGATGAATGCCTTGAATATGTCAATGAAATTAATACTGTGTACTACACATACCTTAATTCTTTTCCATTTTTTGTTGCTGTTGTTCTTATTAAAGGTTGGCATACTCATGACCTACACAGAAATATATCAGTTGTCTGTACATAAAGTAATCTTTTTTACTTTCTTTATGCTTTGCTCAGTTATTTTCATTGCAAAGATGGTAACATTAGTCCACCAAATGTTGCAGTCAACTATTATTTCTTCAATAATTTCTCAGAGAGCACATTCTTATTTCCTTTTGACATCCTCAGCTGTGGCCATGTCTGTTGTTTTGAACAGGAATGAGTGAACTCTATAAAGCTACATTATGCACATTATGACTGTAGTATTGCCTATAAAATGCTGAATGAGGTAGATTTAGAGTGGGTGGTGGTATTTTGAAGGTAATAAAGACTTCATTGCTTTTGTTATTGGTGCTTACTTCCCACATATATCAATAGTGACTAAAAATAATGGTTTGAAATACACCATATCTTAAAAAGCATCATATTGTAATGCATTGTCACTTGTGATTATTGAAAGCAGACAGAGGTTGAGTTTCTCGAGGTTTGTGGGCCAGATACTCCTACTAACCATCTTACTGCCCTTTCTCTGCCAGTGTCCAAGCTTGAGTTATTTGACTGTTTTCAATATGCCTTTCTGTAGACTCTGCATAGTCTTTCTTCTATTAATGGATGTTTCTGTTGATCCAGTCTGACTTGTATCAGAACAATCTCTTTGCCAGACCAAGCTGGCAAATTTACAGAAGGAAACCAGTCCCTAACTCTCGCCCCCATTATAATACATAGTTATTTAATTTGCTAATGGAATCACAACTTAATAGTATGTATACACAGAGAGGGCCAAATTCCTGGAGCTAAATCCATGGAGATATGCATGCATAAGGAATGTAGATTTGGTTTATTTTTATGACACTTTTTTCATTAAAGGATAAGCCAGAAACCCACAGCTATAGCTGAGATGAATACAGTCAGGCAGATCCTGAGGTTTGCTTTATCCATGGTTGGTATTCAACTGTAAACCTTGTTTTATGTCTGTGATCCTTCAGTGGAGTTTGTCAAGAGGAGAACATAACAAAAGAAAACCATCTTTAGTTTTTACTTATCTACTACCAGGCTGCCTACTCTTAGTAAGAGTGAGTTTTTTAACAAGTTAGAAAATTTGTGAGCTTTGTCCTATGTTCCCGTTACAGATTTCACAATAACACACCAGCCAAGATTATTTTGGTTGATAAGGATCAAAGGGCCATATCAATTTCGAGAAAAATGAGAGGAAAGGTCTCCCAGTTTCCTCACTAGGATTCAGATCTGGCCCAGTCCCATTACTGGTAACTCTACAAAGTGGATGAAACAGGCAGGTCTGCTCGTCAAAACACGCTTGTGAACCAAATGAGTGGGTTGCTGGTTGCACAAAATTCTCAACCTTCATTCCTTTGCCAGCAAGGATAAGATCTCACTCCATATCTCCTAACAGTAGATAAAAGATGACTCAATGCGTATTATGCCATCAAGCAGGGATTTTGCTGAATTGTGAGCAATGCCTCCCACAACATCATGCGAGAACATTTCCTTCTTCTCTCGCCAGGCTTTTACTTTGGCTGCAGAGTATCAGGTGTCTGCATGTTTGCACATGCATTTGCTGCTTACACAGATGCATATTGTGCCTGTTCTGTTTATCAGAATGTATATCTGTCTAATTAATCCCAGGTATAAATTAGTCATTACTCTTTAAGTGATTATTTGCTGAATTCTAAGATATTAATTCTACTACGCAAGGAAAGAAGTGGATATTTTAACTTCCAGACTCCTGTATCTTCTCCATTCTATTGCTCTGAGTGTATATGATGAAGTCTGGCCCTGTCAAAGGCAGGGACTGGCAGGAAATCAAGACAGCCTCCAGCAAGGCATTCGCCAGCAGTGCTTTGGCAAAACCAGGGATATAAGCAGGGCAGAGGCATCAGATTTATTGAGTCCATTCCCCATCTGAAAGAGACAATGGCTGCCATGCACCCAGAGGGATGTTTCACTGGGGTATTTCCATATAGCATCAAAGTTGATGGGAACTAATTCAGCTGGGTGCTTGTTAGGTGTCTGAAATCAGGTAAGCTTGACCCCACCCCAAGTCTAATGCTTAGTAACAAGGCCAATAGCCTGAAGGATAACTTCTTCCTCCCCCACCCCCAGGATTTGACTACTTTATACCTCGATTACTGTCTTTCATCTACACCTCAGATGTCACTGGGACATTCGGGTCTAGCATTTACTGAAAAGAAGGGTTCAGCCACCCATTTTAAGAAAAAATAAGAATCTTGCTAGCAGACTATGGTATAATTCAAACATCTCTAAACTAATTAATTAAAATAAAGGACAGAAAAATTATCCATTGTTTGATAATTCATCTAAGGAAAAAGAAAAAAAAGAAAAAAAAAAGAAAAAAAATTAAAAAAAATTAAAAAAAGGAAAAAAGGAAAAAAGGAAAAAAAGAAAAAAAGAAAAAAAATAATTGCAGAAACCTTTGGTTTGTTACGTCTTTAACTAGTAGGGGTATCAGTGTTTTAGTAAAAAGGTGTTCCAACAGTTCAAAATTATTTTTAGTAATTAACACTTGATTTCATATTAAGGGCAGAAGAAAAAAGACAGAAATTTAAAAAAAAAGGGTTCATAAGTGTATGCTTTCACATAATTTTGGAATTACACTGCTTGGGAATATCAGAAAGTGATCAGTTCTATCTGAAATGAAACAAACTCCAGATTTATAAAGTTTATGAGATCATGTAATGCAATATGTGGTTTATCCATTTTTAGAAATGTAACAAGAAAACTTCTGTAATCAGCACCTTTGAGTTTTTTGCTATATTATGAGCCAGATAAACTTGAAACTACACAGCATTTGTTGTTGATGGCAATTCAGTGTTATTGTAATTTGAATGAGATAAATCACTGGGAGAAAAGAGAGGGTTATCTTATCAGTAATCAAAATACAATTGGAACAGAGCCTCTCACAGCTGTCCAATCAGTCCCAGCTTTCATCCTCTTCATCTACCTTATCATAACAGTTGCCAATCACCTGGTTCCACTGAACTCAACTAGAAGGAAAAAAACAGAAACTTTTTTTTCCTGTAAAACTTTTGTTTCTGAAAGAAAACATAGTTCCCTGAACTCTGTTTTCATTACAAGTTATCAATTAGAAGTAGCTAGGACAAGATATACAGTTTTTAGTGCACTCCTGATGTAAACCAAGCATTTTAAATGAAACACTCCTGCCTACCCTCCACTGCAGCAAAGAAAACTTTAGAGCCATGAGAATAGTTTGATTAAAACCAGATACTTGGAAGGAGGAATGTTGCACCAATGTTTTGTTTCAGTTGCACCGGTATAAGCATGAACTCCTTTGACTTCAAAATACTGATACATATGTTTTTTATACTGTAAAACTGGGAGGAGATTTTAGCTCATTAATGTCAGCGCTATTTAGCCACATGACAGCCCTTTAAGTGTTCTTGATTTGAATAATTGAAGGGGTCACATGATTTTTCAAAGCCATAAAACATTTAGATTTCTAAAGCCAACATGTTTTCTCTATATTATTTGCGTTATTTGTCCTTTTTGTCTCTGAAAGTGAATCCAGATTGTCCCTATTGCTCAGCTGTTTTCTTAAACAATATTAACCTCTGCGCTTTACAAAAAGCTGGATTTCATACCAATGTAAAATTATTGTTACATCCCATATTATGAATTTGGATTCATGAGAACGGTTATGGTACATATAGAACTGTGAACTTCACAGGTATTTAAGCCAACATTGTTACAAAATCACAGACAATAAATATTATCTATAGCATTTTTGTGTGTGTGATGAATCAGACAGTAATATATGATGGTGAAAAGAGACCAGGAGCTGGTTTTACTGACCAGTTATCTGTCTAAGGGAAAATTTATCTGGCTTAAGAGTCAGGGAGGTAACAGCTTTACTATCTCCCATTTCTACTGGCATAAGGAACACAAAGGAGAAATAATGGAAATGACACATTGTACCAATGAGCCCCCAGCTATTAAGGGTCACATCTGAAACTCAATGTTTTCTAAAATGTAGCAAAATAATATGGAAAAACACTGTGAGAATGGTTTCTAAACATGCTAATTCAAACAGTGGAAACAGTGTAGGCATATTAACTCAGCTCTCTTCCTTGGCTAATATATCCTCAGTGAGCTTGGTTATCTCACTGTGGCACTGCACGACCCTAAATCGCACCATCTTCTGAGCTAGCACAGGTAAACAGCCAGCTAAATCCTGTTCATTAAATAGCTCAGTTATCATATCTAGTTAGCAGTTCATCAGTTCTCAACTGTTTGTATGACACTGCTGGGAAGTTCATTTACAACGAGCAGAACCAGTGCTGGTTATCAAGAAAATGAAATTGTGGGCAGTTGTCACTTCATCTATAAACAGTACCATCCTTGTCTCATTAAATACCATATCACAGAGGCATGAACACCTTCTTGATGACTAACAGCATGGATAGTTATTTTTCCCAGGGCACAAACATATTCCATTTGGACAAGTGAGGATGAGATGGGAAGACTGACACATCCTATCCTCTGCATGCCCTGGGCCCAAGGGTAGCACAGTTTTTACTCATTGTTCCCCAGAAAGCAAGATATGGATTTCTGATTAATGAACTTTTTCTCCCAGAACAAAAGCAACACAAGAAAGGAGCTGTTGCTCAGGCATGCCTACTTGCTCAAAATATTGACCATGCTGCAGTATGGAGACACCTGAGCTTGCTTGAAACTCATTCAAATACCTGTAGCATCTAAAACCACTGGCTAAGAGGACAACAAAGATTAATTGATTTTACTCTTCATTTAATTGCACCTCAACAAAGCTGCATATTGAATGACTAGGGTGTTACTTCAGGCTAAGAAGGCAAAATACTTTGAAGTTAGCTCAGGGGATATGACTATACTTTATCATAATCATAACAATGAATTGTAGTATTTAATTGAAGAATTGAATACTTGATGCAAAGACAAAAAGTCTAGATGCTTGGTTTTGGTACAGTTGGAGGAGTTTTGGGGGTTTTATTTATTTTTAAAGTCAGTTCCTCTTCCTAATAAACATTATTTTGGAAAAAAAAAAGTCTTCTCAGGTAAAAATACAACTGTCTGGGTAATGTCAAAACCTGTCAAAATGTTTCGGGATTATTAAGCAACAAAGTACTTTAAAATACTATGATGGTTTAGAAAACGCCTTTCTGAAGAGCTGGACCAGTGAGAAAGCCACTTCATTTTTTTTTTCTCATTCATTTATTAACATTCATTTATTAACAATATTGTTCTTTATTTTAAATTCCTAAAAACTGAACCTGAAAGTTCAAAATCCAGTCTCATGGTTCACATACTATGGATCACAATTAGGAGTCAAAAGTCTCGGTTGTGTCAAAAAGTATTTTGGAGTTGCAGTTGCGATAACAAGAGTCTTTCCTCCTGCAAGTGTATACCTTTTTCAGGGCAAAAAATACTAACTTTTTTTTCCATGTCTTGAAGAAATCTTAGTTTCAGATACCAAGTCAAGGTACTTGAAAAACAAGTGAGCTAATTTAAAAGAATTAATAAATATGAGGTGTTTAAGGTTGTTAGGGATAGCAGGGAAATTTTCAAAAAAGCCTAGTGGTTCTGTTTGTAAGTGTGACTTTGGTATTTGACAATCAAGTTATCACTGACTCTTGGTGAGATTTATGGGATAGGTCCATGAAGGATTTAGATGTCAAATTCAAGACAATGTGAGACTGAGGGTGACCTGCAGTGGGTGTGTCAGTCAGGTGAATTAGTATGGACAGTAGGGTTAGGAAGTCTCCCTGGAAATTTAGCTGCATATGCAAAATCACACAATAGAATAAGTAATACTTGAGTTTTCAGAACTTCGGGGAGAGATTTAGGATGGAAAAATCCATTTAACCTACTTCAAAAAAACGATTTTTTTTCTGCTTGAAATCATGTGTCTGTCTAACAACTTATTCAAAGTCCTGTGACTAGTAAGATACAAATAGTCTTTGGGGTAGTTCTGCTTATAGGTAAATCATTACATTTTATGTAACAGCTGGCTTAGATGGACTGTGTCCAGCTTTTCTTATATGGGTACAAATCAGTGACCTCATATTTTCAATTCCAGACATAGCTATCAACACTCCTTCTGTTAAAATGTGTTTATGCAGAGTGGGATCCACCCTTCACTTTGATCACATACGCAACACTTTGAGAAACTGTCTTTTCACGTTAATAGAAGAGATAAGTAAAATTCATGCTTGGATTTACATCCTTCTCTCTTCTGATAGCTCTTGTTTCTTTCTAATCCACAGGGGAGGGTTTGGATGAATTTCAGCAAGGGATTGAAGCTAGTGATTGCAGCTAAAATGTGTAGCTCTTATACAGATACACACAGCTCTGCTAATGCACTTTAATTGCAGGAAAATAAAGGACTGACTTCTTCTAACCACTGACCCTCCTTGCACAGAATTCAGTGCCAAAATAGAGTAAGCTGTGATGCCAAATTTTGCTCTTAGTTTACCCTAATGAAAATCAATGGACTTACACCATGGTTAATAGAAGCTGACTGCTGTGGTTCTGCAATACATGGAATATGTTTAATGTCCATCACATTAAATGTTACTTCAAATTAACTAATTAACTAATCATTATTTATCAAATGTTTCCAGCAGTACCTCCAATCTGTTAGGTTAATTTCTGTCCACTAAAAAAGGAATTTCCAGTTCTCCCTTTCCATCCAAATGTCATAAACATAACTATTAATCAAACAGCAGCAACCCCCCCCAACACCATTTTTCAACTCAAAATGAATTTTCTCATGCTTAATGCTGCTCTATCAGTCAAAGTTTTAAATTTCTTTCAGGTTACACAAACCACACTTTCAATGCTTTTATAGTTATTACACTCAAATGGGGAACAAGAAATTTCTAATTAGCTGCTAGACTAAAAATGGAAAATACAATTTTTACATTAATTTTTTTGGATTCTGGTCATACTCCAAAGAGGCTGGGAGGAGTGCGCTTCTACCAAAAATTTCATGACACACAAGCGCTTTGAACTGTAATTCAGATAATAACAGGAAATTACAGTGTAAAGTGTTTTAACTAGTTTTAAAGTCTCCCAAAAATGTCTTAATCCACTTATAAAATCACAGAATGGTCCAGGCTGGAAGGGACCTCTCGGGTCATCTAGTCGGACCTCCCTGCAGTCAGTAGGGACACCCCCAACTAGACCAGGTTGCCTAGGGCCTCCTCAAGCCTCACCTTGAATATCTCCAGGAAAGGGGGCTCAACCACCTCCCTGGGCAACCCGTTCCAGTGGTCCACCACCCTCAGAGTAAAGAACCTATTCCTAATATCCAATCTGAATCTGCTCTTCTCCAGCTTGAAGCCATTGCCCCTTTTCCTGTCACTGCAGGCCTTTGTAAGCAGACCCTCCCCAGCCTTCCTGTAGACCCCTACAGGCTGCTATGAGGTCTTACTGGAGCCTCCTCTTCTCCATGCTGAACAACCCCAGCTCCCTCAGCCTGTCCTCGTACCAAAGGTGCTCCAACCCCCTGATCACTTTTGTGGCCCTCCTCTGGACCCGCTCCATCAGGTCCATGTCCTTCCTATCTTGAGGGCTCTAGACCTGCACACAGTCCTCCTGGCAGAATCACCTCTCTGGATCTGCTGGCAATGCACCTTTTGATGCAGCCCAGGACGTGATTGTCGTTCTGGGCTGCAAGTGCATACCGCCTGCTTGTGTCCAGCTTCTCATCCACCAGGATCCCCAAGTCCCTTTCCTCAGGACTGCTTTCTAATACCTCACACAACACTTCACACAATACAGAGTTAAGCCATGGAAATTCTTTACAGGTGCTGTTCCAGATGGTAAAATTGTTTTTAGTTTTAAGGGGCAAAGTGATAAGATCAAGAAAAAGTAATCCTTAGAAGGCTATTACAGTTAGAGACACGGCCTCTAGCTCACCAAGTTCCTCAAATTCAAATTGTAGGAGACTTACAGAGTGTTCTGGGGAACTATCACTATCTGATTGGCTTCTACTATGGAGAATCCCTATTATGGAAACCTCATATTATGTGTTTGCTTTGGCTGTTGTTGGACACAGCGTATTTCCCTCTGAGTCATGTGTGGATAAAAGTGCAGCCATGACTTGAGTCTTGAGAAGAAAAGCCAAGCTGCAAGACAGGAAATGTAATTGATCAAAATAACTACTGCCTCTCCTTCCTCACCTGGCCCACGCTCGGTGACTGCCAATGGGACCTCCCCGACCCATTCTCTGCCCTGCTCTGTCTCCTCTCCTCAAAACAGCTGGGGCCTCCCTGGGTGAGTGCAAGTATTTGCAAACAGCGTTGTTTCATGCTGAGTGAATCCATCTTCTGTAACACCATTTTAATCTCTAATACCTCCCAAATACCTTTCTTTTTGAAATAACTTGTCCAAATTTTAAGTGAACTCGTTTGTCTTTTAAGAGAACACCAGGAAGAGTCATCAGCAATTTCCAGCAGAGATGGAAGAGGGAAAGCGAGTGGATTATCAGCACTCAGGTAGCACCTACTGTCTGGCTGGGCTTAATGCATGACAAGATTTGGATACAACTTTGTGGTGCTTGACCTCAGAGCACAAGTTCATTTGTTTAAGGACACGTCAATGTAAATATATTTGGATTTGTTTGAACATGCAATCACCTGGTGCATCAGGCTCTATTTAAAGCAGCCTCGAAAGGGGATTCAAAGATAATTGAAAGTAACTTTAGGATGCTTTCACTCCCGGTGCACTTGGCCAGTCCCACCTGAACCAACCTGTAGCAGGTTCCTGGTGGATATTATCAGCTAAAATGGCCAAACTGCAGCATGTCAAGCCATGTCTCTTCCCATGTTCTGTAGCAAACTTCAGTAAGAGAGGTGACATGCATTCAAATTCCAATTGAAAAAGTGACAGTACTGTTCTAAAAGCAATAAAAACAAGCAATATTTTGTTCAATCAAATTAACTGGGAGGGGAGGGAAGGGAACAGGGGGGAAAGCTACTGTGTGACTGCCCACCATGTGTGACTGCCCACCATGCTTCAAACTAATCTGTTCCCAGTTAATTTTTTTTAATTAATTTCCTCTCCCTTTGTACTAGCACAAAGGACATCTAGTCCACACCACCGATGCTAGGTGTCTTGTCAATCTAGTTTATTCATCGCATCAACACAATAGCATCATTATCCTCAGTGTTAGCATCAGGAAGAAAGTTCAGTGGAATTTTGCATCAGGAAAGAGAAATAATGAAAGTTTTATGTTTCTGAGGCTCCAGTGGAATATCAATGAGATTCAGTATATCGCTTTTTGCTCAAGCCACAAAACTGCACTTTTCTTACCAAGACAGAGAGCAGAGATCACATTCATATCATTTACTTTGGGTCCCTGTCAGAAGTCTTTAGAGGATAACTAGTAGACTGAAGATATTAATGAAATGGCCCAGGAACACTGAAGTGGAAAGCAGGGTTTGCCTTCTTTTCTTTATTATGCAAAATAAGAATTACCAAATGTAACAATTTCTGCAGAATGTACTGCTAATTTTAATTTAGTTCATTGCTTCACACTCTGCATTTCTACGCACTTTGAGTGATTTAAAACAGGACCATTTCTCACCTGAATTCAGGAAACATTCTCCATTGGCATCAAATTGCCACCACGCCTGCACAATGAGTTTAATGAATTGCTTACACAGGTTGTGTAGCTTCAGTGTAAGTTTGGTTTATGTAAAGGACACATTAAAAATTGGAATGTTTTGGGGGAAAAGGCAGGGCTCTTTCCACTTACCCTTCCAGGGCCAATGATATTATTCATTCTCAGCAGCTCTGCCGGTTACTCTGCTAATTTCCCTCCAGAAGAATGCTCCTTTGGGTGCAATATTCAAGTGTATATGTATGTCAACTGCCGTGCAGGCTTCCAAATGCCCACATTGATCCAAGATACCATGAGTCACTGTTGACAGATGAGGAACATTCATACAAAACCCCCACTGAAAGTTAAAGGAGAACTCACATTTTTCCTTGATGGTCACATGCTAACACATTGTGGTTAGTGGTATACTCCAGAGATTTGCCAAAAAAAAAAAAAATTAAAAATAATATTTTAAAGTTGCAATTGAACTAAAATTGACAGGACACTGATTCAGTGTTTCAAAGGGAAAGTGATTTTGGGTGTTTCCAAATAAGTTCTAAAGAGCCAGACTTCAACTGATAGAAACTGGTATAACTGTATTGATCTATTACTTTTAGAAAACTGAAATTAATTTACAGCAGATATGGATATAACTTAAAGTGAAGTATACTAAGTATGTCTCTAAAACTCTATATTATCTGGCAGGATTTTTTGATTAAATCTGGAAAAAACTAACTTCACAATAAATTGCTTACATGTTTATAATATTTGAAGACTAAGTAATATCCAAGAAAGACATTACAAAGTACCATCATTACATTATGTTGGAGACTACATTCATACTTCTAAAATAGCTGGGGAAATGACTTGTCCTGATGATGAAGAGTTTTCCTATTGACACGTATGTATTGGAAAATCTTCAAGCATGGGTTTCTCACAGTCTTGAAATCAGTGGATCCTGAGCCTCCATGGAGCACTACCAAACAGCGTACAACCAAGGCACTGCTTTTTCCAAAGTTAAACTTTTCCTGAAGTTTTCAAAAGTTATTGTAACCATTTCTGAACTGTCAAATAAATATGGAAGATATAGTATTTTGTTTTATTTTATGTTTTCCTTTAACGAATGTAATTCCAGCAGCAGCTGGCATGGCTTCTAATATAACGGCAAACATTTGAGTTTATTTCTAGCTAGTCTAATTATGCAAGGCATCAGAGTAGATGTGTTTTCTTTTTGTAGCCATTAATACCAATTTGACCTACTGGGGAAACAATTTCAAAATGTCAACATTTGCATGTCTGAACCCTGCTATGAACTAGAAAGATTCACGTGCAGAGGTCCTGCCTCCAGCTGTGACACACTACTTACCTCCTCAGAGGGAGTTAACACATTAATTTGAACAAATGAAATCAGAACAGCCAACTCTCCATGGTGGTCAGAGGAAAAGTACCCTGACCATAGTGGCTGACTGCAGTTTAAGCAGCATATTGCTTAATTAAACTGTACAGCTGAATAAGGAGTGCATAAACAGTGCACAAATGAGGAGGTCTTCAAGCTTGGAGGTATACATGAAGGCAGTACTCAGTTTCTTAAAAGAAAGTTACTGTTGCCCTTTTTGAAAGTATAAGCTTTAAGATTTAAGTCAATAATTTACAAATTTGCTGTATATGTTGGTTTCTGCAGATGTATATTCCAGAAAGCACTCCTGAGATTCAGATGCTAACAAGTTTGAACAAAAAATCTGGTAGAAAGGTCTGCAAGTTGAAGAAGCTTGCATCTGCTCCACTGCTTAGTTCAACCAGTTCATGACCCTTGAGGTCTAATCCAAAGCCAAGCAAAGGCAGTGGGATTTTATTGATTGTGCTGAAAACTGAATCAAGCCAACGGATTAAGGGTATGGTTCCTACAGGACTTGTGTTTTCAGGAACTTCCTCCAAAACATTTACCCTTATAACCTCAGAAACATTTTTTTTAAAAGTATGCACTTTAAGCTAAAACACAGGGTCCCGATGGATGTCACTGGGTAATGCTCTTATGCACAGCGCTCCAACTACATTTCTTATCTTGCAATTAAATGCTCAGTCTGACGCGCTTTGCAATGATCATAGGGAAAGAAGTTTTCCATTTTGCCATAGTCTAACCATGTGAGTTGAGAGAGGATTTTGGGAAGTAGGATTTGGTATTTGTTCGTGCATGTTGCGTGCATGTCCTACCGTCCCATGTGCTATTTCAGAACTGTTTCAGAATAAAATTAAAATAATGGATGGTATGTACTACATCAAACTCAGACATCTGATCTGAGCCTAAGTTTTAGTTATATCATGAAGCAGTTTGCCTAAAATAAATGTTTGACCTAACATGTAGGTCAGCAGAAGTTGCAAGGTGCCCCTCAGGATCTCCACAAAGAGATCAAGTCTACCTAAAGTTAAGAACCTAAATTAAATGAATCAAATCTCATTTCATTCTGCAAAAGATATCAACATTAAACTGGATTGCAGTATTTTAATTGTGGGTATTCATTAATTGTCACAACTTAGATTAATAAATATATTTTTTGTACGTTATCCTTACGTTGTTAGGTGTGCAGAATGGTTAGAGCATCAAATTTATCTTTCTTTTTGAGCTTTTTCAGTATCTGCCCTAATGACTATATAGCTTTCAAGTGCTACTTTATCCAGCTCCATCCCATGCATCCAGGGAAGCAGAAGTCCCTCGGAAACTGCAGACAAAAACTGTGTAATGAAAAATTGTGTGGGACTGCTGCAATTCCATTATGAAATGGGCTGCTGCAGCAAGGCTTCCTCTCTCGAATTTAGAGCCTGTGGTAGAGGTAGTTCAGGCTTTATGACACAGATTTGCATCCAGAAGTGATGTTCTTGGCAAAAAATTCCAAATAGAAAGAAGCAGGACGCTCAGCTTGTAAACTTTCGGTCCAAACTATTACAGGTTATAAGAAACTAGAACTGTTAATTTATCATGGGAAGTACTGGGCACATTTAGTGTTCAAATAATAAGGCATTTATGATGCAAAAGTGTATGGCCTCTTCTAGTCTCAAAACAAGGTATGCACTCATCTCCTACTGAAGTCAATGACATTTAACTTCTGATATATATAGATTACATACACTAAAATGTTTCTGTAAATCAGAATATAGGCTGTTTTACAACTAGGTGAAGATACTCCACATTTTACTGTAGAGTAAAAGCAAGTGGAATGGATAATTTGTAGTTTCCTCATATCAGAAACCTCCATATCTGCATGAACATCCTAATTCCTGTATAATCCTGAGTGGTTTACTTCTTAAAATAAACAGACTCTACCTTATGTCCTTACTGGATTACTGTGAGTAGGATGTTTACATAAAGGATATAGCTAAGTATTCACTGAACATAACAAGAGTGCAATTCATTCCCATGCATTAGAGCCCATTATAATTTGGTGGCTATATTTAAATAAACCAACATTTAACTATGCCAGCAATTACCATCTAATGTTAATACTCTAATTGTGTCCAATCCTTCCCCTCCAGAGTTTGATTCATTGAAATGTTTATCTGGGCTACCACTACTCATGGAGAGTAAATATGAAGGTGAGCATTTGGTGTGCGAGAAAGTAAGCATCATTTATTGTTCAGGTGTATTAGACCAGTTTAGTAAACGTTATTACTTTCACAGATAATAATACTAATTACACTGTGTTTTGCCCTTCATGCAAAGTTCTAGCCACACTCTAATAAACAATGGGACTTGAGTCTCATTCTCAGTCATTTACTGGGGCAGTGCAGAAGTGTTTCAAAACAGAAATAAATGCTTTAAAGTGTCTTTGTACTATTCTAATTGTGGCATATCTCCATGAAATGAAGGACAAAATCCTGAAGTTATGCTGACCTGAACTGCGGTGAACTGCAACGCTGAGTGCCATATTAGGCTGACACAGCATCACAAGACTGGAACTTACTGTATCCAAGTAATGTCTGTGGAATAAAGAGATGGCTAAGGGGTGACCTAATTATTGTCTACAATTACCTGTTGGGGGTTTATAAAGAAGAGAAAAGCAGACTCTTGTCACAGGTGCACAGTGAACGGACAAGAGGTAACATGCACAAGTTGTGACAGGTAAATTCTGAATGGGTATGCAGAAAAAAGACTTAATTGGAGCAATAACCAGAGAGATTGTGGAGTTTCCATTCTTGGAAATCTTCAAAACTTCACTGAATCACACACAAACCCCCCTGATCTAATTCTGAATATAGACTTGATTTGAGCAGGAGGTTGAATTAGTGTCTTCTAACATTTTTTTTTTCCCCTATGAAGTAAGTGTGCTGATTTAGCTTTGATAAATTAGGACCTAACAAAAAATAATAAGGCATTGCAGGCACATTCCTCCTGCTATTTAAAACAAAACAAAACAAGACACAAAAAAAACCAAACCAAACAAAAACCAAACAAAACAAACAAACCAAACCAAAACAAAAAAAAAACCAAACAAACCAACACCAAAACACCAAAACTTATGAATCTCTTTTAAAGAGCTTTTTCCCGGGGTATTCCTGGGGGTAATAATTTCCTTACTGTTAGCAACAGCAGGAAACAACCAAATGGGCAATGGAGATATGGCACATACTGATCCTTGTAGAGCAGTTGAAGGATACAGTGGAGGGTAAATACCACTGCTTCTGCATTTCTGGCCAAATGAGGATCTATAGCTTTCACTGAAAGAGGACCAAAATCTCTAATATTGTACTGTAGCACATGCATTTCAGATACGTCAGAGAGAGGAATTCAGATGCATTTTCAGCCAATCTCAAATGGCATAAG
>VZTM01034266.1:4696-16331 GCA_013400555.1 Jacana jacana | reverse complement strand
AGCCAATCTCAAATGGCATAAGTATATTGCAATAAAGGTATGTAGATGTTCAACTACTAATAATCTTTTTATTTGTGATCCTCTCACATATTCTCAACACAACGTCTTTTTAAGTAACAACTTTTACAAATCATGCAAACATGAACAGGCAATAGTTGCTCTGGATTGATATTTTCTACAAAATAGTCCTCCTCTTTCATCTAAATTTAGTCTTTGGGTAGAAAGAACACATCACATTGCTATTCCTGCTGTTGGCCTTTATTACATGACCACATTAAAGGTCCCTGTGAAATATTTTCATGACAAAATGTGGTAAATCTCAGATAAAGGGGGGCATAGGTAAACACCACCTTTATGGTGATAAGTAACAGTCTCAGCACACTGAGCAAATTTTGGTCCTTTTGACTTCAGCATTCCCCAAATCTCACTCTAGCTGCTGGACAGCATGTGCATCTCAGCCATAAAATGCACAGCGAGACTTAACAAGCACAACTAGTGTTTTCATAGTCTGTTTTGCGGAAGAATAGTCTGGAAAAAAGTGAAGGTACTTACTGAGTTCAGAATGAAAAAAAAATATTGTGCTAACATTGTAATACATTATGGCTATTTAAGAAACAAGGGAATGTTGATACAGAAACACAAAAGAGCTGCAGTGTGAAGAGTAACTCATTTTCCTTTTATGGCCTGTTACTGCATGGCTGAACATTGCCACTAACTTTGTATTTTCAGAACGTACTGAATTTAAGAAGACTCTTTTGTTCCACTTGCAGCCCACATGCTGACACAGCATCTCATCTCCTATTGTTCTAACTTGACTATTATCTGATACATTTGATGTGCTGAAAGATGAAAAGCATAAAGATTCCAGTTACCTTAGAGATAGCAAAAGAAAAATTACTTAGCAAAAGAACAGCTGAGAAGGGGCTGTTTATGGCAGATTCACTATGGTGTGCGTGTTAGACCCACAAATGTGAGTTCAGACCCTGCAAGGCAGGAGCCTTTGTTGGGGCTCTGCTGTGCACTGAATGATCTCACCCTCTCCTGACTCCCACACACAGAGGTACACAGGGAAGAGCAGGCTCAACCAGTCTTAAATTCCTTTGACAGTTCAGGCTCCAGATAGACTCAGTAGCAATGAGCAAGCAGCATGGCTCATAGCAACAGTTAGAGAGAGATGTTTTGAAGAAACAGATTTATTCAGGGTTAATAAATGCCTCTACCATCATTTTCCACGGATGCTCGTTCTGGTGACAAGCAAACAATGACCCTGCAAACAAAAATGGGCTCCTAAGAGAATTCTTAAAAGCCTGCAGCATCTGATAAGGTAGAGTGTTTGGTAAAAAAGAGTAGAGGATTGATTCCTGTATAATTGCCTTAAACATTTTTGAGAGACAGCTGCTTCTCATAGTCTGAGTCCCTATACCCCCAGCCTGATAACTCATCTATTTTATCTAGGATAAGCTGTATCTAGGATAAATTCTAGGCTATCTAGGATAACTGTACTTCATCAGTGTTGCACTGACCTGACTTGCACAAAGAATATGGAGAAGCTCCCAAGGAGTGTTGTTCTATCAAACTAAAAAAAAATTAATAAATGGGCTGTTTGTTTCCCCACGTGATGATGGGGAGTAAGTTCCCTGAGTGTGGCAAAAACTGGGAAGAAGATGACCTGGTCAAAATCTGTGTCTTTTTTTTTTTTTTTTGGAAAACAGAATAGGACATGGGCTAACTTCATCATTAGGATCACTGTAGAAACTAGGAATCTTCATAGCTCTCCAAGTGATTGTTTTACATAATGAAAAGGAAATTTCAGTGAATACATACCAAAGCAGAGTTTTCCTGTGTTTCTAGGAAAGGTAAAGATTCTTAGCTGGGTTCATGAACAAAGGATATCAAATGAAGGCAAAAGGAAATAAAGCCTGACTCTACATGATGTGTGCCAACTGTGGTCTCATAAAGCCAAGAAATCTTGGAATGCTTTGAGTATGTAATATTTTTAGAGCTCTAATAAGGCACACCTGAGCCCCTCTTTACCACATTTAAAGATATTTGCCACAGAAGCTAGATTTTGCTGTGCACTTTTGCCTATTCCAGTAACCTGTAATTAATAAACACTCATGTGGAGGAGAGCAGAACACTCAGTTGCCTGTTCAGATTCCTCTGAATTACTCCCACATACTTTTCTAAAGTGCACAACGTATAGTAATGTTCTTGAATTATTCTTAAGTCATTTGGCTAAGAAGAGATGACACTGCTATGTCTGCCCTGTTGAAATCATGTATCGCTCCTTCTCCTACAGATGTTCTTCCTCAATTTCTTGACTTACTGGAGTGTCTGTCTAGACCAGCTGTCTTCTTTCAGCATCTCCACAATTCTGAGCCAGAGTAAGAAACAAACCTGTCTCTACCATTAATAAGATTTATATTCATTTTACCTACCTAGGCAGTGCAATAAAAGAGAAAACTGTAAGAATTAAGCTCCTCCATACAAAATATACCAACTAGAATAAATGTACTGTCCCCCCTGGTATTCACGTATTGGTATCAAAAGTCATTCTGTATGCAGAGAAGTCAAAATGAGCTATGAAGGAACTGAGGGAATGTTGGTTTCACTCCATTCAATTTGGGTGCAGGAAGAGGTGATGTTACCCAGAAGCCAGATGCAGTCCCAACAGCTGCCAGAATAATCAGATCTCATATATACAGTATATATGAACCAGAGGTGGAATACATGCAGCCAATCATTAGAAACAATCATGCCCGAAATATTTGTAGCAGCATAATAGCGGAAAAAAACATGGAATCAAAATACACATTGGGTGGTATCAAAACACAGGAAGGCTAGGAAAAGGTTCAAATACCTCAAGCTTTACAGGGAATCCAGTTACATTTTGATTAAAAATAATAATATTCTAAACTTACAGTTAAATTAAATGGTGTCTGCTTTTAAGTCAAGGAATTTAGTTTGTATGTCAGCCAGGAGTCAGTATACCAGCACAGAACATATATAATTATTCTATCCCAGTAAAAAATAGGCCTTGCAGTTTCTGTACTAGCTGATCTTCTAGAATCTTTACAATTATTTTCTACTATAGTATATGGCAATACTGATCCCTAAATACTCAGGCTGGATGCCTACTAAGGCAACATCTTACCACTCACTTCAACTATCTAATGGGAGGTGATAGAAAAGGCTGGTACAGACTCTTGCTAGAGCACCCAGTGACAGGACAAAAGGCAACACAGCAAATTTGGATTAGAAATCACAACAAACTTCTTCAGTCAAAGGTTAAGGATTCATCTCTGATAACCATTTTCCCATACAGTTACTTATACTCTCTTTTTAACAGTTAATGTAGTTTTCACATAGCCATTCAAACCTTCTTTTTGATATATCCCACCACTTCTGCAGCAGTCTACGTGGTGAACATCTTTCCTCAAGTAGGAAGGTACAAGCATGATGATGAAATAGGGTTTTCTGTCATGGCACACAAGTACCTAAAACAGAATCAGTGATCTAACAAAGCAAGCAAAAATACCCAAGATAATGGCAGTGTACTGTGTGCAGTACTATGTGTCATGCAACAGAGAATAGACACTCTAAGACTTATTAAGTCCCACTAGAAGGGAGATTTTGCTGTTCGGGGAAAACTACTGCAACTTGTTAGAATTAGAAACTCAATGAAAGTAAACCAAGATCTTTCCTCAGCTTTCTATCAGCAAAAACTTCAGTACTTCTGCTGCTGCTGTTTTTGTTGAAGTAAAGAGATCTCAGAAGCACAAGAACACTGTGGGGGTGGAGAGAGAGAAAGTGGCAACCACAGACACAACTTCAAGCAAGCAGGTTCAAACTTTAATGACCTGTGTAGGAAGATAAACGAGACTTCAAGAGAAAACAGCACTGTTAGCATGAGGATGCTGTTAGGTGCAGCAGGCAGGCACTCTCAGCGCTGATGAATTGTTAGCTGACAAAGAGCTGCATCTTCTAATGATAACTGTGTAAAGCCATGATATATTTTTCCTGCTAGGATTTTTTTCTTTCATCACATCCATTTGAGTGAATCCTTAATGAATATCATGCACTGTTTGAAATAGGAGAGGAAAAACAGCAGGCCCGCAATTTTTCCATATATCAATCTCAATATTTTCTCTCTCAGTTATCCTTAATTTAATAATTGTATTATTTTCACTAGTGTTTTAACTTTAAGGACTTCTATAGCAAATACTGTATTTTTGCAGGTGGTTTAGGTTACTAGTAATTTTCAGTAAGAGCTCTTTCTTTTCCTTTTTTTGGGGGGTTTTTTTTTGGTTTTTTTTTGTGTTTTTTTTTGTCTTCCTGAAAGCTCTTCTCTATACCATTATTTTGTCTAATCATCAGCCTTCCTGGAAATATTAATCATTATGTCTACTAGACTTTCAGAAAAACCTGCGTCAAGTTTCTTCAAATTGCTTCTCTGTTTATTTTAGCCACAGTCTGAATAAAGTTATTTGAATAAACAGGTCTGAAGTATATCCTGAATTGCACAGTTGGGATATGAACCTGAAATCCAACATAATTCCTGGTATTATAGTAATAGTATTTAGTAGAAAGAAAGAACTGTATTAAATTATAAGTGCTTGTGGAAAGGAAAATTCTGTACAGCTAGCTATATTTTCCATAGAAAAATACGTTTTTTAATCCTTTATTTCAAATAGAGAATGCATGAGTATAATCTGTTAAAAACTACAAGAGTTTTGCCATGGCATTTTTTGGCTGAACATATATTCCATCATTCGTCTGTCATTTAGAACTAGTCAGCTGAAAATATGGACTTAATGACACCATGATGTGAAATTTGGTGACATCATGTTACATAAAAGAAATAAGGTAAAGATTATAGAACATCTAGTCTTAAAATCTAATGTCAAACCCAGCATAAATAATACTCGATTGTTTTGTGGAACATGGCACTTCAATGCCTAAATTAACTAAATCCAATTTATTCCCATTTAGGCCAGAAGAGTGATCATAGTTCGGAAGCTCCAGTGTGAGGTTACTAAATGTTCTCTTTTACCATCATTTCTTGGCAATGTGTGGCATGAAGCCCTCTATGTAAGTTTATCACAGATGGACAGACAACATCTTGATGAACAACCTCTTGTGGTCCTTACCATTGCTCTATGTCAGACCCCCTCCCAGGAGGATTTCTGCATTCCTGATTTTAGTTTTCATTTGGTCCTGTATTCAGTAAAGTGCTCTGATCTAAAACTTCGTATTCTAAAGACTCACAGATATTTATACCTCCACAGGGACAGAAGGTGTTAATGAGAGTACAGATGTAGTTCTAGGAGCTCACAAAACTTACATAACTATTTTGGCTGCCCAGGGAACACACAAGGACGTTTCAAGATATCACTAGATTAATATGGCTTGGCATGGAAAGTGCTTTGACTAGTGGTTTGTGTTTGTGCAAGTGGCTCAGCCTGCTCTGTACAGGGATGAGCTGAATAGAGCTGTGGCAAGGGTACCCACACTTATTATTAGGCTTTAGGTATTGACTATAATTATAAACCTACTGGCCTGATAATATGTCTCAAAGTAACGGCTACAACAGTGCTGTCACTAGCAGCTCACACACAGTATTTACTGTTTCAAATTTTGCAGGTTTAGAAAACAAAAAGGTTGGTTAGCTAAACAAAACCAGTGTAAGAAATAGGCCAATGTAATCTGAATAACAACAGCATAAAACTAGTTTGGTTGAATTACAGAAGAGCTTCATTTTCCTCATTGAGCGCTATTGATTTTTTGGCATGGAAGAAGAAAAAAAAAAGAGCAGATGGTGAAAGAAATAAATTAAGCTGCTGGTGACGGAATACAATATCACACTGAATTATAAAGAATGATGAACAGAAATCCCTTTAAACAGGCACTTACTCTCAGTGTAAGAAGTTCATATTGTTGAAGTTCATAACTGATTGTTTTGGTTTCTTTTCTAGCCATCAGTTTTTACTTTCAACACAAACTCTAATATGAATTCCAAAGAGAAATCCAAGGCAATGAACAAGAGATGCAAAGGAGGCCTTTTCTCTGTGTTCAACCATAAGCCAAGGTTCTAGGAATGTTCTAAAATGTATAGTATTGTAAAACCAATCAAACAAAAACTTTACATACTCTCATTTCTTAAAGCCCTTATTCCTTATTGCAGATTTGAAGAAGTGTGTATATGGCCAAAGCCTTGACTACATTTTCCAACTTTACAGTTTTAATAAAACAATATTCTCTCTTGATATCTCACTTAGTTTATATACTTAGCCTGTAAGAACAATGAAATGTTACTATTAAAAATCAATGCATCTAAGAAAAAAACCTGTAAGATGTGCTCATGTAAGTCAGTGGCCAAGAACTGTTGTCCAGGGTAAACCTAATCTCCATCAGTTTTCAGAAGCAAAACTATAAAGCCAAACTTTATCCAGATAAAGTGACTGCAATTCTTTTTGTTTCAGTAGAGAGCATAACTTTTCAGGATATCTCAGTTTAACTCTTCAGTGATAACACTTCCCTTTTTTAATGTGACCTTATCAGCATTTGGGGCACAGACACATTATCAAATGCAGTGGAGAGGTTTATTTATCACATACTGCAAATTATTTTGCCTCACAATACTGTCACCTTTCTGTAACTTAATGTTCCCCCAAGTCACAACACTGTGGTAAACAGAAGTCTAATATCAGTGTAATTGCCTCAAGAGAACTGTAACTCTGCCCTAAGTTACTGAAGATAAATGCCCTTTAATGTCCACAGTTCTTTCTTAATAATATCAATACATTTTAACCTTCAGCCTCCAGACATGGTTTAAAGATTATTCAGTAGCACCAGCTCCATTTAGCAGTTGAAGAATGAAGAAGTTTATTTTGGTTTTGAAGGTACAAATCACAGTTTGAGGTTAAGGTCCTCTTACTGAAATCTGGTCTGAAGCCTTGCACTCCACCCTGTGAGGATGCTGCTTTAAACTCTATGGAAAAGTCATAATATCAAGCCCATACAATGGAATTGAACTTTTTTGGTAGAGATAGGGAGAAGAAATGGATATCAGTGTCTGGATTCACTTTATTATGGATTTTTAAATCATGTTCTCAAGGTTTACACTGTCCATTTCTACTTAATTTTATTTTGATTTCAGAGAAACTATATTCACATCCATAGGAATATTTTAGGCCTATGTCTTTTAATACAGAGTGTCAGCTTCCTATTCTGCTTCTTGCTGCATTTCCTCCTGCCTGTCAGGGACAGGATGATCAATGTCAGTCAATCGTTATTGTTACCCTTGACCATTAGTCAGCACTTACTTCATCAGACCCCACCAAATGTCTATATGACTGAAATAATTCCCAAAACTCTGGGCCTTGTATGCCTATTTGCAGACAGTATATTTTGTCTATAGCTGAACCTTACAGTAGACAGAGTTCCTTACTCTTGAACAATTTGTGTGGCAAAAACATGCTGTCAACTGCATTAGCCACCTTAGCAAGCTCACAGTTCATCTTTAAGCACATTTTGTAGATGCACCAAATGGAGCTGGCACAATGCCCTACATTTCTTGGGAGTTTTGTGATCACAGAGAATAGTAAGCTTTGGCTTAATGCATGGTGTAATGTACCTGTATATGTTTCCTACAGAGCGTGACAGAATAACATCAATGGTAATTTTCTACCACCAATGCAAAAAAATATGCTGTTCACTGCATATTCAGGATCCCAAAAGTGGCTTGAGTGGATCCAATATCAAACTGCTTTCACAGCTCACTGTAATAGACAGGTTTCTTCTGGCAGCCCTGCCTGGAATCCCTGTGACCTTCATACTCATCTTTGTCCAGCAAACAAAGATATAGCCACAAATCCGTAAGAGTCATCCATGCTGGGAAGCTCCTCTGAGAAAGGCAGTATGATTAAATTGGTGACATTTGGGTTATACAGTACAAACACTCTTAACTTCAGTACATGCCTGGTGCCACTGGACCCCTGTCTTATGATTGACCAAATATGAACTTGAGCCAAACCTGCAATGGAAATAGAAATAGCCACCCATATTCTAAGGAAAAATGTGCCAAATTCATTGGGGTCATCATCACCAAGAGAAAACAAACATCTACTTGTATGACATAATTATAACTTGAGGAGTAGGTGACCACTATTATGCACAGTTAAGAAACCTTTGCACTGAGCAAACTTTACAGAACCAAAGTTTGTCCTTGAGTTCAAAAGCATCCCATACTGAGTTCTCTGACAACGAGATACCAAAATCTGTTTGCTCTCATCACTCTTAGACTCTGTCAGAGTACTCTGCACCGTCCTTGAAAGCATTGGACAACATTATAGTCTTGCTAGATCTCTCTGATAAAGACAATGAGATGATCCCATCTGAAAGTCTCTCAGATAAATAATCAGGATGACAAGACAGAAAATTCTTATGTGAGATGCATATAGAGTCCATGGTAAAAGAGATGAGCAGCCTTCTGATCATTTTCTGAGTGAAAAATATTTTCTGAGTGAAAAATACCAGAAAACTGCCATGGTCTACTTCTTCAGGACAGTGAAAGCCACTATGCTAACTAAAAGAAACTACTATGTAAGAAAAAAGATTGCGTGACATGTTTGTAAATCTGAAAAGTTTGGCTTGGATTTCTGGCAAAAGGTTCAAGAATTTATTTTATTTTCTGATTTGCTTCTCTCTCTAGTATCCAGAAGACTCTATAATATAATGCACTTGCAACATTTTTATCTTATTTAAATACATACAGAATATACAAATGTCTATATCCACTAGAAGGTACAGAGACTACCTTGACATCTGATTAAAAGTAATCTATGAACTATGGACGTGATTTTAAAAATGTATAGTGTGGGCCAGAGATGAGAAGAACACATAACTTTTAAAGGATGAATGAGCAATATTATTTTGAATTGGCTTGTCTTTCTTAAAAGACAGTACTTTCAAAGGTGTTAAACATCCAACACTTCTGCTGACTAGCTACCTTTGAAAAATCAAGGTTCAGAGCTGCTTTAGAAATATCAAAGGGTATAGATAAAACTGAATATAATTTGAAATCAGTCAATCAAAGAATCTAAAAATTCATTATCACTTTGTTCTGGTTTGCTTAGAAGAACTGTAAAAAAGGCTGCAGATGTAAAACGGCAGAAAACAAAACCTAGCAATAATTGGGCATGTTCAGCTCTAAAGGAACATGGTAACTTCATCCATAACAAGGGGTTGGTTCATGATGGTGACATAAGAAGGGAGGAAGACCTGTACAGACATACTTGGGAAAAGAAGTGTGCAGGATTCATCTCCATTCCTGTCTGCAATGCCTTTGTAATCTGTTGCTAGGCTTAAAATGATTCAGAGTGAATGTTGGTTTAAATTCCTTCTTTTGCTTAGATCTACAGTCATGATTGGTTTGGAAAAGCCCAATGTACTGATGCTCTCCTATGATTACAAAAGAGACATTAAAGACATTACTTGCTGAAAATAAATAAATGCAGAAATTCTCAGTGCTTAATTTCCTTCTTTATATCTCAACTCTTTTTTTTCAGCTGTCAGTCTCAGTAGCATTTGCTAGAGCTCCTTATTTTTACTCCTCAAAAATAAAATCAATTAATAATATTGTGTGTGTTTGTCTGATTGTTTGTTTGTCCCACTCAAAATTTGGGTAATACAGGACTGATGTGGTTGATTCCTTTTCCCATGTTTCCCAAGGAACACAGTATGACCATGGCATGACCACTTATCCTATAGTGTCTCAGTCCCCCCGCCTAGCTTAGGGCTGCCTTGATAAATGAACTGTCAGGTTTTCCACACAGAAACACTGTTTGCATTGTACAGTGATATCCAGTCCTCATGGGGAGACTGAACTTCTCCTGCCATACAAATAACAGCACAAAAGTACAGCAATTAATATAAAAATGGCCAAAGCAAAATTAATATAATCTCTAAAAAGTATAATGAGCACTCATAACACTGTTTTCCCTGAAGTCAATACATATTCTCATCATACTAATCTACTTCTGCTTATAATACTATCTGTTTTTGTGCTAGAGAGGTCTCCAAACTATTGCCTTGGCAACCAATAAACATCAATCCATGTGAGATTTTCCTCTTGAAATACTTTCTATATTGGAAATGTTATGTAGGAGGTAAATTTCACTGGAACTGGAAAAGATGTGCTGATGATTTGATTCACATTTTTTCTGGATTTTGCAACAAAACACAGCCCTGGATATTTCCTCTGTGACAACAAATCCACTATCAGTCTAATGGAACTGGCTCCAGTGGGCAGGTGGGCAGGACTGTACGTTTATGTGCCCCAGAAGACTCACAGCCCCCCAAGCAGTCTAACGAAAGACATAGCACAGGCTTCGCTCAAGGCCCAAAGTAGTTTGTGTAACACCAGGCCCGTTGCTGCTTTATGTTACCGTTCCTAATTCTCAGTCATCATGCATATTTACTAGCTTGGTTTCAAGGGACCAAACCCAGGGTGGTGTTTAGCTGGCAAACACCTGTGTAAAAATTGGCCCTGGCATCATTCCTGTATGTTAAAGCACTTTGCAGATTGGTTAGCAAGATCTAGCGCTGTTTACATACCACTTAAAAGATTTTGTCAGAAATCCCAGGCAAGTAAATAGTATCTCATCTTGGCCTGTCCCTTCGGGTAAGTCCAGCTGTTGGGGTTGAGTCCAGAAAGAGAATGAGTCTTGTAACATCAGCTCCAAACAAAAGCTGCCACCTGGTTTGTAGGCCACCAAAATCAACAGGAAAACTCCTATGGCATTTAATAGGCTTCAGATTGCACCTCCACAAAGCAGTACTGAGGACTTGAATGACATTCACAATCTCATCTGGACTAAAGCAGTAGCAAGCAGGCACAACCAGTTTAAAAGACTGATCCAAGTCCAATGATGTCTTTCCAAAAGCTTTGATCGAGTGCCACAGAAGGGAGAGCAGCAATCCAAGAGGAAGGTGACAGAGATTTAGGATGACTGTGGTGAAGCCCACATCCTAACGCTGTTGCACAATACACACTTGAAAGTCAAGTTACATGGAAAATGTTTTATCCATAAGTGCAAACATTTTGCAGCATTTGTCAATGTGAAATAACACAATGCTTGGGTCTCTGAAGACATGGTGTGAACCATAAAGTGTTATTTCAAAACAACACATAGCTTGTCACTTATTACTGTAATAATCTGTATTTGAATGAATCAACAATGGCAACGTGTACTTACATCAAGGAAGGGGCAACTCCAGCAAAGGAGAAATTCTGGTTTTGTATTCCTCATGGAAAATAAAGGAAACTCTTTGTAAATAAGGACCATTGTTCCAGACTTACCTCCTGAAGAAAGGTTAAACCGCTCTGAAGCAGTAGATGGTTTCCTTAACGTTCAAACACAACATGGGATTAACTTTTCAGAAATGTTTTCTATGCCTAGTAACACTCATATATTCATCTATGCCAGAGCCTAGGGGCCTGCAGAGCTTGTTTGGGAAAACAGTCATTCTTGTGTGACACCTGGAAGTCCCCTGATAATCTACAGTGTTCCAGTCCACTGCTAATAACACACTACACCTGAAACCACAGATTAAAAATTAAAAAAAAAAAAAA
>VZTM01034256.1:261-21744 GCA_013400555.1 Jacana jacana | reverse complement strand
TTTGTTGTTTTTTTTTTTTGTTGGGGTTTTGTTTGTTTTTGTTTCGGTTTGTTTTTTTTGTTGTTGGTGGTGGTTTTTTTGTTTGGCTGTTTTGTTTCATTTTGTTTTTTTCTCCCCACTATTTATTTCAGTTTGTTTTCATATTGGTTCCCCTGAGATGTAATTACAATTCATGAAGACTTGTTGGGGGATCATTTAAAACCTTTATAAACTAAATACTTTTCAAAACTAGAATGCTATCTAATGTTATTTTTCCTTATCCTTATATGATGAATAAGTGGTTAGAGACAGTTTAATTACAAAATCTCTGTACTTCTCACAACTGTTTTTCAGGAATCCATTAGTGATTTCTATTGGTATTATTCTGGGAAGGATGTTATTGATGAGCAAGGACAACGAAATTTTTCCAAAGCCATCCAAGTTGCAAAGCAAGTTTTCAATACTCTCACAGAGTACATCCAGGTGAATTACCGGAATAATAAATATTGGAATCTCATGGTTTTGAAAGAAAATTAATAATGATTATTAATTAATCATTGACAATTTGACATGAAGACATTATGTGTGTACATATAACAGAAATATAATATGGTGCACTTATTTAATTAGGAAGTGAAGTTTTGAAATATACATATATATGTATCTGTCACTACTCTTTTGGAATATTTGATTTAGTCAAATTGACACATTTCAGTAATTAATTGTCCTTTGGTTGTATGCAAGACAGAGGTTTGGGGGTTTTCTGTTTTGTTTTAATTTGGTCTAGACTGCAGCCGTGTTACCTACTTTCAAGTCTTTTAATCCACTGAGAAACTAAAGTCAATGCAAAATATAGTTGCTGTTTAGTCAAGAGACATTAAGTTGCACTTTCTGTCAGAAATAAGGCTATTTTAAGGCATTAGTGCCGTGTCTGAAATACTGAAGTTGCACATTGTTATTATAAAAGTAGTACTTTATAGTTTATAAGGATGAATTGTTATAGTTGGACTGACTAGAGGAAGCTTAGAAACGTGTGTAATTTAATGTATACATATTTCATAAATGACGAGTAGCATTGTTAGCTGGTAAAGTTTTATTTTGTTATCCTTTGAGGTTTCAAAAGATTTTTTTTTCCTAGTTGATATTTTTGGAAGAGTATTCTTTAGTGTGGTGTTCTACAACAGCTAGAATATCCTGGGGGGGGGATTAATCAGGAGTCTGATTCTCTAATCCCTTATGCCAATTTTGCATTAACTTTCTAACCATCAGTCTTGAGGTACTTAATGTGTCCTTTGCCTCAGTCTTCAGTGGTAGGGCCAGTTGTTCACTCAGTAACCAGCCTCCTGAGCTAGTAGATTGCAGGGGGTTGTGAGCAGAATGAAGCCCCCATAATCCCAGAGGAAGTAGTAAAGGACCTGGTTACAGCACTTAGACGTACACATTTCTATGGAACCAGGTGGGATCCACTCGAGGGTAGTGAGGGAGCTTCGCAGAAGTGCTCACCATGCCACTCTCCATCATTTACCAGCATTCCTGGCTTACTGGGGAGGTCCTAGTTGACTGGTGTCTAGCAAATGTGACACCCATCCACAAAAAAGGCCAGAAGAAGGATCAGAGGAACTACAGACCTGAGAGTCTGCCCTCAGTGCCAGAGAAGGTCACGGAACAAGTCATCCTGAGCACCACTATGCATCACATGCAGGACAGCGAGGGGATTGATAAGTCCTAGTCAGCATGGGTTCATGAAAGGCGGGTCCTGCTTGACACACCTGATCTCCTTCTATGATAAAATGACCCACATAGTGGATGAAAGAAAGGCTGTGGATGTTGTTTACCTGGACTTTAGTAAAACCTTCAACACCGTTTTGCACAGCTTTCTCCTGCAGAAACCGGCCAGTCATGGCTTGGATGGGCTCACACTTTGAGGGGTAAAAAGTTGTCTGGATGGCTGGGCCCAAAGAGTGGTAGTAAATGGAGTTACATCGAGTTGGTGACTGATCACAAGTGGTGCTCCTCAAGGCTCAGTCTTGGGCCAGTTCTCTTTAATATCTTTATCAATGATCTGGACAAGGGAATTGAGTGCACCCTCAGTAAGTTAGCAGATGACACCAAGTTGGCCAGGAGTATTGACCTGTTTGAGGGCATGAAGGCTGTACAGAGGGATCTGGACAGGATGGATATAGGGACTGAGGCCAGTGATATGAGATTCAACAAGGCCAAGTGCTACAACCCCATGCAGTGCTATAGGCTTGGGGAAGAGTGACTGAAAAGCTGCCCACCGGAAAAGGACCTGGAGGTGCTGGTCGACAGCCGGCTGAATGTGAGCCAGCAGTGTGCTCAGGTAGCCAAGATGGCCAGCAACATTCTGGCCTCTATCAGGAACAGAGTGGTGACCAGAACTTGGGAAGTGATTGCACCTCTGTATTTGGCTTTGGTGAGACCCCACCTCAAATACTTTGTTCAGTTTTGAAACTCTCACTTGAAAAAAAATGTTGGGATCCTGGAGTGAGTCCACAGAAGAGCAACAAAGTTGGTGAGGGATCTAGAGCACAAGTCTAATGAGCAGTTGAGGGAGCTGGGGTTGTTTAGCCTGGAGAAAAGGAGGCTGAGGGGAAACCTTATCACTGTCTACAACTACTTGACAGGAGGTTGTAATGAGGTGGGGGTCAGTCTCTTCTCATGAGTAAGAAGTGATAGGGCAAGAGAAAATGGCCTTACGTTGTGCAAGGGAAGGTTTAGGTTGGTTATTAGGAAAAAAATCTTCACCAAAACGGTTATCAAACAGTGGAACAGTCTGCCCAGGGACGTGGTTGAGTCACCATCCCTGGTCATATAGATGTGGCACACAATTTAGTGGTCATTTTGGCAGTATTAGGTTGATGGTTGGACTTGATGATCCTACAGATCCCTTCTGACCTAGACAATTCTATGAAGTTATTTCTGATTTGTAGAACTGCATAGGGAAGAATCAGCTTGAAGATTTGTACCATTTTAGCATTTGCAAATTAAAGTTTCAAGCATAATTACTTTTTGTCATTCTGAATTGGTAAATTGGGATTTGGATAAAACACAGCCAGAATGGTTATTAGGAATATGCATTCTTACAGTCAGTGGTGTTATTAAATAGATAATTCTATATATGTTTAATTTTTCATAGCAGGACAGCCCTGAACTATGCACTGCCTGTATATCTTCCTTCCTGGTTTTGTTGAATTTCTTGCAAATAAACTCTGATTCTTTTTGTTTGTTTGTTTGTTCATTGCTGAACAACAGGGGCCATGTACTGGGAATCAGCAAAGTCTGGCACACAGCCGGCTATGGGATGCTGTAGTTGGTTTTCTTCATGTGTTTGCGCACATGCAGATGAAGCTGTCTCAGGTATCTTTTTGCTTTACTTTTAAAGTTATTAATTTTTTATTTCATAAAAGACAAACAAACTTGTTAATATGTTTAAGTCATTAATAGCAACAGTTAATACGACAGAGCTGAAGGAGTAAATTACAAAATTGTAGTGGGTGTGAATAGCAGGCTTGTAATTGAATTACTGGCCACAGGCACAAAGCTGATTAGATCAAGCTGCAAATGAAGCATAATATGGATATTCAGAAAGAACTAGCTAGTTCCTGTCTTTCATAAGAAAGTTCTGTCATTGTTTTCTGCAATTTTGCAGGAACCTTCTATGCATTACCCAACTTTGTTGACATCATTAGTAAAACCTAGTTTGATGCATGTCAGTATCTAAGGCTTTTCTGCTCTTAGTAAAGAGGTAATCAGACCTTAGAATGCATGAATTGCTTTTGAATGTGAATAATCATTTCATAAACTATGAAAATAGTGTAGAGGACTGGCAAAGACAGCTCTTTAGGGGGTTAAAATCAGAGGAAAAACATCCAATCCTTAAGGAGGGCATTTTTCAATACCTCTCAATACCTTTTTTAACGCACCTTTGTTAAATGTAGTGATTTACATTTTTAAAATAATTTTACATTCTCAGAGAAGTGTTTTAAGCTTGTAAAGGTTTTTGTTGTTGTAAAGGAATACAGATTTTAAGGCTCTGAGTTTTTTAGATTTCATTATTTGGCTCCAAGTGTGTCCATGTAAGTATTCTTTGCATAAAGTAGTCTTGCTCAAATGACTTCTTGCCCTTGGGACTCCATGGCTGAAAGTAGGCTGATTGTGTAGATTTGTGGACTTCGTGCTGTAGGTATGCTCATTCCTTATGGGTAAATAGAGTTCTTGCAGTAAATGAACTCACAGTGAAACCTGTTTTTCAAGAGTGATGCATTGATTTCCTATTGAAATGTATTTTTAAGTGCCTGTAGATAATGTCATGATTTTTGGAACATCTTTTTAGTTTAAGAACTGACAAAACCAGTTAATGTTTGGGTAGGCCACAGTGGTGGCTATTGTGTACATTTCCTCCTGTACTTATAAAGCAACATGGAAAGCAGTATCTAAGTAGTTACTGATAGTGAGTCAAACACGTGGTGGCTATGTGTTGATTGAGAAGTGTGATACGACTCTTGGCAAGATTTGTTTTTGCAGTAGTGACAAGATTATGGTCTCAGCTGTCCCCAGAGTGGCTTCATAGCATCTGTTAATTATTGCATCTAGAAAATAATGACACTCTTCTCCCACTTCAGAGAGAGCCAAGAAGCTTTGCTCAACAAGATCCATTGTAGTGTGGAGGTAGTGATGGTGCCTTCCTCTTCTGTGGAGCTCAAGATCTTGGCGATTGCAATTTCCTTTAGGAGGGCAGAAGAGCCTTAGGAAAAACTGGAACAGACATGAACTCTTTTCTTCGTGTATATTGATTGCAAGAATGTATTAATAATAAGTTTTTCAGATGCTATTGAAATTGTAGTTTTTTAAAGGTGTGGAGTGTGCCTAAATGGATTTATAAGGAGTTGCTGTGTGGGTTTTGTCTGTAAGATGGGCCTGCATAGCCTAAGTATTCATTTTTTCTTTTAAATTGGAAGCTTCCAGAACACTTTTGGAGAATATTTGAAATAAGATTTAAATGGGAACAAAACTAAATCACTGTTTAGCTTGGGTTGTTTGGTTCTTTTTTTTTTTTGCGTTTTCCTTCTCTAGTCTTATACCAGGAAGCAAATAGGTGATATTGGTAATACTTCCTGAAATACTTGAATTTGTTGTACTAATCACACCACTGAAGTCCAGCAATGCTCAAGTATGCCTTATCAACAACATGATGCAACAATGTATCACTGAGGAAGAAATTAGGTAGTTGAATAAATCTATCCAGATAGATCCCAGGTTGAAATTGTTGTCAAGCGTAATAGTAAACTTGATAAGCTCAATGAGATAAAAAATCATTAAAAGAATCAATATCATGTCTATTTAAGGATATACTAATAGAACTTTGTTCACAAATATTTTGAAATTTTATTTCAACTTTTCTTTCTCCCCAAAAATATTCTGTGGCACTGATGTTCCACTTCGAGCTCTATGTGCTGCTGCCGTTGTTGTTTTTCTAAGTCTTCATAGCTGTAAATTCAATTGCACCAACAATGACAATACTTTAGCTTATATGAAACATTACAGAGGCATTATCTGTGAGCTTGACATATCCAGTTACTGTTTTAAATTTTTTCCTCACCAGTTTTCACTTAGTCTTCCTTAAATTATTGTCTTCTAAACAGAAGATTATGTAAATGTTTGATCCTCTAAGTGTACTCGAAGGAATCAAGCAATTAATTTTTCACTATTGCCAGCTTTAACACTCCTAGCTTCTTTATTTCTAAGTCTCACTTTGACAGGGTGAAATATGCCTGCAAATATATAAATGTCAAAGAAGTCAATAGATATCTCATTGCATATATTATGTTCATTATTTAGGATTCCAGTCAAATTGAATTACTGAAGGAATTGATGGATCTTCAAAAGGATATGGTTGTCATGTTGCTGTCTATGCTGGAAGGTAGTAAAAAATTAATTTGAAATCCTCCTTCAGAGTTGCTCTAGAAAACTTTTTACTTCTGTGATTGTTGTCTTGTGAGAAGTAATGCTCCATTTTCCTTTAGGATTTTAATTTTCATGTGTCAATTGCGAGAACAGTTCTTAGGTCTTAAAGCAAATGGGAGATTTATATAGTGTAGTTGATATAGTTTATATTAGTTCTGAATGACATAATTGTATAAAATCCAGCTCTGGCACAAGTTTTACTTTGTTTCTGTGATCCTGACTGCTCTTTTGGCTTAAGTGAAAATTACTTTTAATACGGAAGTTGGACTCTTGTGTTCTAGGAACTGAACCATTTATCAGTCAGTTTATTAACACCTTTATTGAATTTATTTTGATAGTGAACTTAGCCATAAAGAACAGGCTTTGATTTGTTTAGTGACTAGATTCAAGGTCTTTTATAGCTAGTACATGCAATTATGTGATCATTATCAAGAAATACTATTATTTCTTTAGCTCCTTCATGCTATCATGTTAGTGTTCCCAACACTAGACTAGCCAGACATATGCATCGATGATTCCTTTTCGCTTTGTATATGTATTCTGTCACATTGTCTTTTTTGAGAGAACTGGGAGGGCAGCAAATGCAGCATGGGTTGCAGTGTAGCATGATTGCTACTGCTTTGCTCATAGAAGGTCACTGAGAGCAATGAAAGTTCTTAGTAATGTAGGCTGTACTTCATGAGCAATCTTAGCAAGCTTGTCTAACTCATGACGCTAGTTCTGTCTATGTAATTCATAGTATGCTGCCTCATGTTTAATGTAACAGATATGTCTCTGTAGGGCTTGCTTTTTCTTAATTTCTTTAATGGCAAACGCTCTGTCACTTGTTTTTTCCAAGCCTTAGGGTATTGTTATTAGTAAAAGATTTACGGTTTTATAGCTGGCTGTCCTTTGAGTGTGTTATCAATAGTTTATCGTTCTTACTGTTTGATTATTTCACTAGATGTTATTATACATTTTGTCAAAATGTTTTGCTGCCATCAGTATCTCTAACTTACTGTCATCACATCTAGGTAATGTTGTGAATGGAACTATTGGCAAGCAGATGGTCGATATGCTTGTGGAATCATCCAACAACGTGGAGATGATTCTGAAGTTTTTTGATATGTTCTTAAAATTGAAGGATTTGACTTCCTCCGATGCATTCAAAGAATATGACCCCGATGGTAAAGGGATAATTTCAAAGAGGGATTTTCACAAGGCAATGGAAAGCCATAAGCATTACACCCAGTCTGAAACTGAGTTTCTGCTATCGTGTGCTGAAACAGATGAGAATGAGACTCTGGACTATGAGGAGTTTGTGAAACGATTCCATGAACCTGCCAAAGACATCGGTTTCAATGTTGCTGTTCTCCTGACCAACCTGTCGGAGCACATGCCCCATGATACCCGCCTGCAGACTTTTCTTGAACTATCAGAGAGCGTGCTGAACTACTTCCAGCCTTTCCTTGGACGCATAGAAATCATGGGCAGTGCAAAGCGCATTGAACGAGTTTATTTTGAAATAAGTGAGTCAAGTCGGACTCAGTGGGAGAAACCTCAGGTAAAAGAGTCGAAGAGACAATTTATATTTGATGTTGTAAATGAAGGCGGGGAGAAAGAAAAGATGGAGCTTTTTGTTAATTTCTGTGAGGATACCATTTTTGAAATGCAACTGGCTGCCCAGATCTCTGAGTCAGATCTGAATGAAAGGTCAGCAAATAAAGAGGAGAATGAGAAAGATAAGCCTGAGGAACAGGATCCTAGAATGGGTTTCTTCTCTCTTGTGACCATGAAGTCAGCATTAGTAGCTCTCAAGCATAATTTAATGACTCTTATGAAAATGCTCAGCATGAAAAGCCTAAAGAAACAGATGAAAAAAGTGAAGAAAATGACCATGAAGGACATGGTCATGGCTTTGTTTTCTTCCTATTGGAGCATTTTGATGGGCTTACTATATTTTGCTTGTAGCGTCGTCAGGGGCTTCTTTCGCATCATAAGCAGTTTGCTGCTTGGAGGAAGCCTAGTAGAAGGAGCAAAGAAAATCAAGGTGGCTGAACTATTAGCTAATATGCCAGATCCCACTCAGGATGAGGTGCGTGGGGAAGGAGAAGAGGGGGAGAGGAAACCCACAGAAGCTGCGTTGCCTGCAGAAGACTTAACAGATCTGAGAACTTTATCAGAAGAGAGTGATCTACTCTCAGATATATTTGGTTTGGATTTGAAACGAGAAGGTGGACAGTATAAATTGATCCCCCACAATCCAAATGCTGGTTTGAGTGACTTACTGAGCACTCCCTCTTTAGCACCAATGCCCGATGTGCAGGAAAAAGTCCAGGTAACTGTATCTTTTATTTCTGATGTGTATTTCTCTCTTTCATATATTAAGTATAATCTTGAAACAAAACTTACATTTATGCTTTTCTGGATTCTGTGACATGTTTTTTTAAGGAATCACATATAATTACTGGTGTTTGCCCTCTCTGATGTCATAAACTTGAATTGCCACAGCCTTCTCTAACTACATGGTGCTCTGGTTTGCTTTTAATTCAGTGTTAAAATTGTTCTTTCATTCATATTAACAAAGATTATCTTCTCAATAATTTTCAATTGTTAAAAAAAAAAAAATAAAAAAAGTTTAAAATTCTGCACTCTGCATATCTTTTTAGCTAACTCTGTACTTTATTATAAAGTTTAGATGCTTTCTTCAATCTGACTTTCTGCAGGAGCAGGTGAAAGAAGATGAAAAGGAAGAGAAGGAGGAAACAAAATCTGAACCTGAAAAAGCAGAGTATGTATTATCTTAACCCGTGATCCTACAAAATGTGGTTCTTTTCCCTGAAAAACCAGCTTAATATGTACTTACTTTTCTAAGTACATATTTTTGTGCCTTTAATTTTACATCCATTCGAGTTCCACAGTTAGGATTTTTTTCAACTTTCCTCCACATCCATACACATTTGCAGGGGAATATATCAGTCAAGATTCTATGAATTTCCCTCTTCCAGCAGCATTCCTTTGTGATGTCGATTTAATTTCTTTCATAATGGTTTGATTAAGTTTTTATTGGCAAGTCTGAAAGCTAGAATAAAATATCTTGGAAAAATTGCAGGAGCATCTGGTTCCAGAGACTCATTATCCATCAGTGGTAGATGTCATCTTTTAATTAATCTTAATGGGAGGTTTTGCCCCTCCCATTTGCTATAAGTTGTTGTGAGTTATCTGGACTTTGGAAATTCTTACTATTCTAATGTAATTGTAATGACTTACCGAGTACTCAGATCTTTATGAAGAAAAATGTTAGCATTCAATAAGTAATAATTTTAATCTTTTTAGGATATGTTATAATCTAATGTTAATGAGATCAGCTTGGAATGAAAAAAGTGGAAGACAAAACATAGTGTTTGGTTTTAATGAATAAAAAGCATGGCACTCCAACCCTGTATAGTTTCTGATACATGTGCAATTCCTATACATGTACAGTTCCTGTTGATGATATATCACTGTCAAAATTCTAAGCGGGTCCCTTAATCTGAAGCTCTATCCTTATGACTCTCCTGGGATGACAAACACTTGCCAGGAAAAACTTTGTTTCCTAATTACTGCAGCAAATTTATAACTAAACCAGTATAACTTCATGAAGGAGAGTCTTGCTAATGTTTGAAGCTCACTTGATTGTTGAGTGTTCTGCTTGACAGCGTGAGCTGCAGTGATACCTGTATTCTCTGTGAGGACTGCAGTCCCTGGCACTGTTAGCTGCCCCGAAGTCACTCCTAACTTAAACTTTCAAGTGAAAGTTTACCGAGTGTATTCTAGTAAGAGAAGCAGCTTAGGCCATCAGTTATTCTGTTTGTAGATAGGTATAGATAAATTAATAATGTAACTTATAAATTGCCTCTCACTCTGATTTGGCTTCAAATGGAATTCTGTGATCCTTTCATCATTCATGCTGTCAGGTCAAATTATCTTCTAAGATAATTTGCAGTTCCTTAGATCATGTAATTGGAGAAGACATCCCACCCACTATGGCTTTCTGTAACTGGGTAGCATGGTGATAATCACACACTGAACACTGTCAAGCTTTCTTATTCCTGTCCTCTCTTAAAGCAGGTACTTATGAATTCCATAGGTGGGTAGAAAAGCAGAATTTAAAATTTACATTTGGCTTGTAAATGCAAGAAGAAACAAAGTTTTCTGCAACCCATGTGGCAACTAAGTAGTTAAATTGCATAACGTTGGAGGGGAGCACTTAGACATACAGAGTGTCATCTAGGCGCACAGCTGTCAGTTTACAGACGTTTGTCAGTGCAAGTATTAGCTGCAGAGTTATGAAGCAGGACCTCAGGCAGATTCTTGATTAGCTGCCTCTACCAGTTGGCATCCTCCCTTCAGGGTGCCATACGATTAAGGTTAATTATTTGTAAACCTAACCAGTTTGTCACCCTTGCCAGCACTTTGAGCTGAAGAGGGCTATGTCTTCTTGTTATTCATGTGTGTGAACTCCATGAGTCCATGAGACTACTTGAGCATCATGAAAAGATGCAGTGGCCTCTTTCTAAGTGTGGCTTTTATTCTTTGTTTAGCAATTTTATTAACTTCTTGCATTATTTTGGGTTCATTTGTGTCCTAAGAGGAGAAGATGGAGAAAAAGAAGAAAAAGCCAAGGAAGACAAAGGGAAACAGAAATTAAGACAACTTCATACTCACAGATATGGAGAACCAGAAGTTCAGGAATCAGCATTCTGGAAGAAAATCATTGCATACCAACAAAAGCTTCTTGTAAGTCATTCTCTAAACTATGTGCTTAGCTGTAGGTGAGGAGTCTAACACTCTATTATTTATTCTACCAAAGTAAAGATAAATCTGCATCTGGTGAACCTCATTTTTCCACCCACCACTATCAACATAAAGGACATTAAAATGAAGGTTTAACTGGAATGTTAGAGACCAGAAACGCACAAATAACTTAGTAGACAAGATGATAGTTCTTAGGAAGAAAATTGTTCAAAAATCAGAGCTTCAGAGATGCTTTTCCATCATGGGAAAACAGCCATGCATTTTTATGTGAATAAAATGTCCTCCATTTTTCTAGCAGCTTGGGAGCCTGTAGGGGTTATCTTTCCTTGAGACAAAACTTCAGGCAATGACAAGCTCTCCTATAAAAAGAATTTCTTAGCATAAAACTCATAAGAAAATATGTAACATGTTTTTGTGAATATCAAGTTATTATTTGAGAAACATGTCAAAACCTGTGGAAAATAAGACTAATTAAAATAGTATAACTCTGAGAGTGCCTCAGTAAAAAATGATATCATTGAGTTTGCTCTAGGACTATTTAAAATCCATGCTTTTATTAGGTAGGAGACTCCACACGTTCTCTAAGGCTGATGTGAAACGCAAAGCACAGAGAAATACACTTTTGCTATATGTCTAGTAGATAGAATTATGTAGGAACAAGCTACTTCTAACATAGAATCATAGAATCATTTAGGTTGGAACAGACCCTTGGGATCATCAAGTCCAACCATCATCCCTACTCTACAAGTTCTCCCCTACACCAGATCCCTCAACACCACATCTAATCTACTCTTCAACACAGTCAGGGATGGTGACTCCACCACCTCCCTGGGCAGCCCATTCCACTGACTGACCACTCTCTCTGTGAAAAACTTTTTCCTAATGTCCAGCCTAAACCTACCATGCTGCAGCTTGCAGCCATTCCCTCTTGTTCTGTTGCTAATTGCCCGTGAGAAGAGACCAGCACCAATCTCTCTACAGTGCCCTTTCAGGCAGTTGTAGAGAGTGATGAGGTCTCCCCTCAGCCTCCTCTTCCTCAAACTAAACAACCCCAACTCCCTCAATCGATCCTCATAAGCCTTATTCTCCAGGCCTCTCACCAGCTTCGTTGCCCTCCTCTGTACTCGCTCCAGCACCTCGATATCTCTCTTGTGCTGAGGTGCCCAGAACTGGACACAGTACTCAAGGTGTGGCCTCACCAGTGCTGGGTACAGGGGGACAATCACCTCCCTACTTCTGCTGGTCACACTGTTTTTTATGCAAGCCAGGATGCCATTGGCCTTCTTGGTCACCTGGGCACACTGCTGGCTCGTGTTCAGCTGCCTGTCGACCAGCACCTCCAGGTCCTTTTCCGCCAGGCAGCTCTCCAGCCACACTTCCCCAAGCCTGTAGCGATGCATGAGTATCAGCAAAACTATAAAACCACAGTTGCAGTCTTAAGGAAATAGGTGTTTTAGTTTTGCTTTTGAACAGAGATTCATCTTTTCTTCTAATACTCTCATTGAATAATTCACCTAATAATCGCCTATGGTTAGGACTCAAAAATGGAGGAGTTCCCATGTGAGAGTCAAAGCATTAAAAATGGTTCTGGAAAGGTTTGTGTACTGTCAAGAAGGGAAAATGTAGACTTCTGCAATCCTTTTAATAGCATCATAATGTAAAAGAACATTTCTGCTCATGGTACTTAGGTCACAGATGAACTTTTTGCTGAACTGATAAAAACCACGATTTTTTAATAGAAAAAGAATTAAAATAAACTTGTATGCAGGCATTTTTGTTTCTTGGTAAAAGTAACAGCTTGCAATATGCAAGAATATTGAGGAACAGAGAAACCAAATTTCTGTATTACTATTACACTACTACTAAATTCTGATGTCTCTGTGTTGCCTCTAAGTGTATTGATATGATAATGAAAAGATGTAAGAGGCAATTAGAAATCTTTCATCCCTTTCCGCATGGAGTGAAACAAAAGGTCCTTTATCCACTATTGTACATATGGAGTAGGAGAGAATTGGTACAATACATCACTCAAAATGTTTGATTTCCTCCCCCCTCCCCTGCCCCTATTTATAATGTTATTTAAAAACTCCACAAACAAAAAAACCCCACATGCAACAACCTAATAATGATTGCAATATCATTATTAGGCAAAATATGCTTATATTCTGTTTCTATTTTCAGAATTATTTTGCACGAAACTTTTACAACATGAGGATGCTGGCATTATTTGTTGCTTTTGCCATCAACTTCATCCTGCTTTTCTATAAGGTAAACTTGTGAAAATATTACTTCTGAAAGTTGTATACTGAAAAGCATTCAGGTTTTGTAGACAACATGCTATGGTAAAACTGCCTAGCCTAACAGTTTAAATACCTGCTCCCTACTGCCAATAAACATGGTGAGAGCACAATTGGTTGTGCGAAGTAATAATAGACTTCCAATGCACAAATACCGATTTACGGAGTTCTGTGCTGTGACAGAAGCAGCAGAGTGAAAGGCATTCCTGTGCCTCCGGTGCTCCATTTCACAGTACAGTGACTCAGCCAAGCCCAGCCTGCACCGACAACTTAAACTAATACACGTCAAATGAGATGTTTTCTTGTGCCATTATACTCCCCTGAGAGGGTATGTAATCCAAGGAGAAGTCACATCATCTTAAGCTACCGAGAATATAGTAGACAATAGTCTTTGTCATGACTTTTAGTACTGTTAATACAACTCTAGAGTCATGAGACCTGAATTAGTTTCTGGCAGAGCCCTGCCGATAAAGACTGCATGTGGGAATGTCAAGAGTTTACTGGGTTTCTTCTGAGAAGAGCTATGCTTTTTGAATTTGAGGTAAATAAAATTCACATGGCCCAAATTCGCTATCATAGACAGATAGTAAACAAAAAAGAGAAAATGCATGCCATCACAGAATGGTGTTAACAAGATGAAAATGTCTCTTTTTAATGCAATAAAATATTTCCCATATATTCTCCTTGGTATCATTGTTTTGAGTTATACTACTTAGCTTGTAGTAATCTAAAGCTTCTGTCAAAGGAACACAGCTGCAATATTCAGATCGAGTGATTTAAACAGGTCTCCACCTCTGCTGTGACAGAAGAAAAGGAAGTTCCTGTGGTATTTGCTGGTGAAAGTTCCAAGTTGGACAGCCTGGAAAGTGACAATGAGAGGGTCATTGCAGTGCATTACGTCCTGGAAGAAAGCAGTGGCTACATGGAACCCACGCTGCGGATTTTGGCCATCCTACACACAGTCATCTCATTCTTCTGCATCATAGGGTATTACTGTTTGAAAGTAAGAAAAACTGAACATTGGGTTTTTTTCTAGCTGCTAACTTTTTTTGTTCATTGAGTGGTATAAATTGGAACAAAGTCATAGCAATTTTGCTTAAGCAGGTTGAGTAACCATGTTAAGAAACATTCTGTTAGTGTAGTGTAACAGAAATTGTATGTTAGGTGTTGTGTGAATTCAGAAAGTGACGTGCTAGAGCCTGATTTTCTGGGCTGACACTGGATCATAGGATCAGTGTTTGCACAGATGCCATGTCAGACGGACAGTGCAGCAGTGCCCAGCTTCAGAAGCTGCTTGTGACTGTCAAAGACTGTCAAAGCTGTGAATGCACATGGCCAGAGGAAGTTCGATGACTCTCTGGGTTACTAGTCTGTGAGCTGAGTCATTTGAAAAACATGTAGCTACTGCATGTTGTGGCTACAGACAATGTCTACTTTTAATATACACTCTAGTTGGTAGTGTTTTGGCAGGAACTTAAGCATCTTTTGCAGATCTCTCTTAAGGTTGTAAGAAATAAAGATACCACTTTTATTGGCAAAATGCTGCTCCTGGTTTAGGAGGACCAAATGCTATAAATCTCTGGAGCTGAGGAGTATTTCTGAGATGTTCTTCCCCCATTTTTACACTTTTCCTGGGGCAAAAACTATAGGTCAAAGTGCAAGATAGTACTAAATTAAATGAACCTTTTCTGTGTCCCAGTATGACTGCTTATTTGTCCTTACAATTATAATTCCTTTTTTAAGGTTTTATGGGGTCTTTGCTCTTTTTTCTTTTCTTCTTTTAATGGATAATATTTTTTCTATGCTAAGAAGGCATGATGTGTTTGTAGTAGAGGCAAATGGTCATCATACTACTGCATTAAATGGTTGATTTTCATCTGCACCATAGGTTTCTCTACAGGTCAATAAATACTAAAACACATTTTCCTGTTTCACTGGTTGGCATGCAGCAAGAAAAGTTGTGCTTTCTGGCTTTTGAGATGGCCTGTTCTCCTACCTTGTAGGTTGTTTTTTTTTTCCACATTATGACTTTTTATGCTACTTTGCCACACTGTTTTTTTTCAAACTGTATTTATTCTCTGACTAGAAGGGGAAGACATTGTTATCATTATTTGCCATGATGAATTGCCTTCTTTCCAGTTCTGAAAAATCGTTATAACTACAGGTTTGTCTATGATAAGTTTGATTCTGGAGATTGCTGTGCATGAAATACACTATTTTTTTTTCTCGATTAGCAGTGTGAAGATTGGAACTGTTATTATTGTATCTAATGCAATCACCACGTTGCTTGAGTAGTCTAATTTTTAGTAGTATTGCTATTACTATTTCAGTATACTCATATCTGTATAGCAAAACAGTCAAGGTGAGTAATGCAGGGTGAGTGAATTTTGGGGACCTGTGAAATAATTCCAGGGGACAGTAGGGCTTATTTTTTGTTGGTAACAGATTTCTAAGAAAAAAACACTCAACTGGGACCACTAATTACATCTGCCTTCTCAGGATGTACTTTTGAATGTCATCCAGCTGATAAAAGAGAATTGTAGGTAAAACCTGATCCTTACTGCTTAGATCTCAGCTGCTGGCAAAGAACTACAGAGCACACACCAAATATATGGAATGTGAATCTTATTTAAGGATTTTTCTTTTTACTGCTTCCAGTCTCTCTGCTGTGAGACCACCTTGCTTTCTGTTGTGAAACCTCAAGAGTTCTTTAACAAAATGAAAGGAATGTCTAACATCTCTGGGTACCAAAATGCAATCCAAAAGTGTGCTCCTGTTTGGAATTACAAATTCTAAGCATTTAAAAATTACTTTTATTTTAGATGTCTTTCACTTTTAATGTCTATAATAGTTCCATTGCACTGGTGAAATATTTTTATTTGAAGGATCCCTTTTCAGGGTGTTCAGGCATTTTTTTACAACTGCATGTTGTACTGTAGTTCTGAATGATCCTGGTCCTTGCGCATCTATATCTTTGCAGTGTTCTGGCCAGTTGTGAAGTCTTTTAATTTTTTTTAAATAGTATTTTTGCTTTCTTTGGTTTTCATACTGCCATAGTTTAGCTTGGCTGGCCACTCAACAAATGACAGATGCACTCTCAAACCAGGATACATACTTAATATTTCATAACAACCACCTTTTCTTAAAAATTTGCAGACATGTCTGTGCATTTTATATAACTCCTGATATTTTTTTCAATTGCAGGTTCCACTGGTTATTTTTAAGAGAGAAAAGGAAGTGGCAAGGAAATTGGAATTTGATGGGCTGTACATAACTGAACAGCCATCAGAAGATGATATTAAGGGACAGTGGGATAGGCTTGTAATCAACACACAGTGAGTTTTTTATATACTCTGTCCTTTCACAGCTGTGCAAGGAATTGCAACAATTATATAGTTGGTCATCCAGCTTGTCCAAAACAAACAGTTCTATCAAGAACATGCAAAATATTTCAGTCACCTGTAATGCTAATGTTTACTATTACTTTTTGATCTTCTTTGTTCCCAGGTTTTTGCTTTAAAATAATTTCTGTTCCATAAAGGAAAAAACAATGCAATGAATTTTTTTTTGGCAAGCACAGTTCCAGAGTGAACTGTTCTTTGGATGCTTTTAGTGTCTCTTGAAGCTTCACCTGTAGAAACATATTTAAAGTCCCAACTCTCTGCCTGGTGGGACTGTGTGAACCAACTGCTTTAAAAGTCTGTCTGCAGGTCCTGGCTCTGCCACTCTTTCCCAGCCACATTAACATGGGAGCTGAATGCTATTTGGCAACTTTCAAATTACTAGCTGGTGAGAGCAAAACCAAAGAGCCTCTTAGAAACAAAATCAGTATGTAATTTTTATGATGTTTTAGTAACTAACACATGTTCTCATGATTATCTAAAATGTAATATTGTTTATCTGTGCTTTTCAGGTCTTTTCCAAATAACTACTGGGACAAATTTGTGAAAAGAAAGGTAGGGCTTATTTTTAAAAATATATATGCAGTTAAAATAAAGTTTTAATCCATATTTATTTTCATGTTTGAAGAAATGCGGACTACACTTCTTTGAATTATAATTTTAATTCAGTGTAAATTTCTGTGTTTACCATTTTAAAATACACAGAATTCCCTATTCATTTCATGCTTGCAACTACTTCTGTGTTGTTTGGATAGTTATTCTTTCAATCTTTTTCTACATACAGCTTGTTGCATAGAACATGAATTCAAATACATTGATGAAATTCTGTGAGGAATTTTTGTTTACACTTGTATATATGTTGCAATATATATAATTTTTTTTGTCTGTGTGTATTTATGTATTCACAACATGCATCCCTCACCCAGGGGAGGGCTAGAAAGGAATTTGACAGATTGAGATGCTTAGGCATGAGGCATAGAGAACTCTACTGGCCAGCAAACTATGTAGATGCATCTGGCCCTTTTTGTCCCTTACCACTCTATTTTCTCACACTTTTTTTCCTCGCCAAATCATCTGAACCCATCCTCTTTCCCACCTCTGATTCCTCCATAGAACATCCAATAATAAGTTTTGTGTAATCCCTAAATGCTCTTTCACCATCCTGTAATGTATCCCACATCCCTTGGCAGTAGCCCTCTTAGTCTGAAAGGTGATTTGGAGAACTACTCCCAGTGATTCATCTTGATGGGTTTCACAGACGGATGCTGAGGTTGAAGCTCCCTTGGAACAGCGCTGAGTGGTACCAGGCATGGTATCCATTCATTGGGAGCCTGTTCTTTGGGTTCCAGCCTGCCATTGTGCCCCGGTGCTTCTTTGGGCTTAAGGAGATGGGCCTTTAATGGGCTGATGCACCTGAAAGTACCTGGGCAGGGTTCTTTGGAATCTCCCCCAACAATTCTCTTTCTGTACTCCCTTGTGGTTGTGTAGACGAACATTTATCAAGTAACCTAACAATCTCTTTCTCTCAAAAATAGTCTTCTGTAAGCAGAGACCATTGAAGTTAATTTCTTATGAACATTGTGTCAAAAGTTTTCTCAGAATTCTCTTAGAAAATAAATATTGTGTGTGGACCATAGCTTACAACAAGAATGCTCTTCCTAGTGTTTGATCATAATTGAAAAAGAGAGTGTTTATGTTGTCTCCTCAGATTTACCCTTCCTTCACACCATTCAATGCCAGTCTTGAATCACACTCTTTTAAATACTAGCAGCTCTTCTTCTTCATAACAGTTTTAGGTCAATCTGTCTTAAAATGAGTTGTGTATTCATTTTGACGTTAAAAGTATTTTTTTGCATATTTGAAGTTGTCACATGCATGTTTCTATCTATCTAAGCGAAGAGGAAGTAGCTTGCACAGAGTACTCAAGAAAGAAAGTAAAGTTCTGCATTGCTTCTCTCAATCTAGTAGGTCAAGGAAGGTTGCTATTAAAAGGAAAGGAGCATGGTTTTAAATTGCATGGGAGGTTCAGAATTTTATCTTTGGCTGAGGTACTTCTCTCCATAGATTTAAGTGCCTTCAAATAAAGTACTTTGCAAAGGCTGTATTCTTTACTATATATTTGTGTTCCTATATAAATATACTTAAATCCCTAGCCCAGTGAATTATCCACATGAAGCACTGTTTTCAGGCATGTGACAAGGCTTGTCACGAGAAATCTGCAAAAATATCAAGAGATATTTAAAGCATTGGTTATTAGAAAGTAGGTAAAATACCACTTCACCTGCAGGAGTCAGTTATGATCTTATTATCTAAAATTTTGTATTTCCTTGAATATTCTTTTAAAAATTAGGAGACATGATATTTATGAAGGAGCTGTTGAGAATAAGAGCAAGTAAATCTTCGTTTCCATAGAAGTTTCTTATGAAGCATGTTAAATTTTGTAAGATAGAGATGGGTGACAGTTTGAATTCACTGAAAATAATTTTTAGCTGTAAATCTCTGTTCAAGATCTTTTGATTCCTGCATATTCTATGTGTATTATAGTTTCATTGCATTATTAACTAAGAAAAGTAAGATCACAAAATTATGCAATGGAACTAGTTAATAAGTGAGGACATTTTCATGACTATGTCAATGTGAAATACTTCCTTTTAACAGGAAAAATAATAAATCCAAAATTCCCAGTCAAGATGTTTAGGTTATTTAGAAAACCTTTTTAAACCAATGTGTCTTTTTTTTTTTTTCTTAAAATTAATAAGTCGTAAGGATCAAGTACTGTCTTTGAGAAATCTTATTTTAATCAGACATAGGTAGGATATTCAAAACATCTCTTTCCTCTGTGAGCTCAAAGGGTACTATTTTTTCTGTCGGTGATGATATAGTTATTTTCTTTCTGCTGGGTTTCTTTCCTCTTCCTATTGTTACTAAATGAGAGACACTAAATGAGTGTCTTTGACATCTATCTCTTGCCTCTATCGAAACAATTACATTTGAGCGGGAAAAATTAAATTACTGACTGATACAATAGACAGATGGAAACAAATAGAAGAAAAAGAATGTGTATATTAAACCTCTTGTCTTCAGAAACCAACCTGAAAAACTCCTAGTCTACCCAAATGATTCAGTTGAATATTCCTCCGAACTTTAGGTCATGGATAAATATGGTGAGTTCTATGGCCGTGACAGGATCAGTGAGTTACTAGGAATGGACAAAGCCGCTCTCGATTTTAGCGATGCTCGAGAAAAGAAGAAACCAAAGAAGGATAGCTCCTTATCTGCTGTGTAAGTATTTGCTTTTTTTTTCTTGTTGTTTGGGGATGTTTTGTGCTTTTTCATAAGTAAAAGTCAAGCGTTCAAAGTTTGTCATTCTGATTTGAAATGTCTTGTTGCTCTTTTATCTATAGTAATATAAGATAAACCAATTCTTAACTTGAATGATACAGTGAATTTATTTCATTATAAACAACATATATGCATGACTCCATTGCATTTTATGTATGGAGATTTAGTTTAGTGCACAGCTGCTTGGATGCGTCACATTCTCACTGTTTTGAAAGTATCATTACCACTGGGCTGGAAACTCCTTTTCATTATTCTCTCAGTTCAGCTCAGCTGGTAAGAATGGACAAAACTGGCACTGTGTTATTCTGATTATAAAGAAATGAGGGAATGAGTATGTGATAGTGACCGGTAAAATCTAAGTTGTTGGATGATTAGTCTTCACATCCTTTTATAATTTATTTTCCCTAAACTGTGTATTTGCCTATCAGCTGAGAGACAAACCTGAAAAAAAAAGTCTCTAGATACTCAGAACAATTGCACTCACTTTCCTTCTTAGGGTTTTGTAAAAGAAAGTTTTTTGTTTTCCTTATGTTGGTTTTCATAAGGCATTTAACATTTCAAAAATGTTTTGGTTTGGTTTTGTTTGTTCTGCATTGTAAAAGAAGATATTCAAATAGATAGAATATATTGTAACACAAAGCTGATGAAATACTTAATTTTAGAATGGGGCCTGAAGGATGCCAGGTTTTTCTTACGTGTCTGGATACTCCATGTTATATATGTTAAAAAAAAAATAATTACACCCTTTTCAGTCTTTCACATTCTCTTGGAGTAATAATTCCATACTTACAACAGATGAATATGCTGTGGGAAAATAAACAACTGTGATAAAAATGTACAGAATCATTCACATAAAATTCACGTTTCATGTATCCACCCGTTACCAGTTTCAGACATGAACTACTAATGAAACTCCTAAAACATAAGCATATTCCAGATTTAGCATATGAAATGCATTTGCAATGTGATAAAAAGAGAGTTGGGAAAAGCACGGGAACTGAATTCTTACTGCACCATTTTTGGGGAAAAGTACAGAGCTCTAGTGCCTCTGCTCCCGAGTGTGCTAGCAGGAGGTGGACCAGACCAATGTCTCTCTCAACACAGGACAGAAATGCAGCATGGATTGTTTCCATTCCCAATCGAAAATGAACCAAGGTTTTTCCTTCTATCTCCTTGACCCATAGCTTCTACTGTTTCTCCCAATTTTCTGTGGGTGAATAACCTTCCATTTGGATTTCGTTTCATCTGTCTTTCTGCAAGGGAGTCAGAGCACTCTACTTGCAAGTGATCATGGTCCTTCAGAAGCTTCTGCTCATCCCAGTGACGTACTACATATAAAAATCTTCAGTGTACTGTTATATTTTAACTCTGGAAGAGCCATTCAGCTTATGGATGCTGCCTTGAATATTTTTTAAGTATACATGTTTAAATTTATAAATATGTATTTTACTATTTAAATAATAATGTAAATATAGTGCAGCATTATTTAAATATATACCAACTAAGGAAGATGATGCAGTTGGAACTTTACTGTAGATTAGACATTAAAAGCAGTTAAAATTTGCACACTGGATTGAGGCTTTTCTATTGAATAAGTCTCCTTTCTGGAATGGATGGTGTTAAACAAGCTGCAACACAGATGAAGTATGTTTGAGAGAGTAACGTGAAAGTTATTTATCAGAGTTGTCATACTGAAGGTTACC
>VZTM01034250.1:0-33615 GCA_013400555.1 Jacana jacana | reverse complement strand
CTACATTGGAATTTCTCTAGGGGGTAAAAAGGAGCCATTGGAAATCTCTGTGGGTGACTCCCAAGTGCTGCATATCCCATATACCCCCAAAATGCAGGAGATCTGTCTCTTCTTGGGAGGATATATCCATCCATATGCGTGTACCTGGCAATACATGGGTCTTGGATTCCTTGGATTCCCTGCAGAGACAGCAACTGGAGTGGACTGAAGCCTGGATTACTTTCCACTCAAGGGCCACAGATAGGGCATCTGTAGTTTCTGTTGTTTAAGTCTTAGTGAGTCACCTCTGTGCTGCTTCCTGTGTGTGCATTAGAACAACAGCAACCGAGCAGATGCCTATTTGAACCGGTGAAACTCAGATGTTAGCACAGGCGTGAACGTGGCAATACCCGGTATAAGTTGCTGTCAGTCATCTTTTTTTCTTTATCAGCGGATATGTTTGTTGCCAGATATCCAGTATAAATTATGCAGTATAGACATGAGGTGGTTTTTTTTTTGTTTTGTTTTCTTTGATCTTTTTTTGCACACCATGAGAAATCAAATAAACCATCTGAAGTCGCTATTGAGTGTTATAAGCTGTGGTAAACTCTTGCTTATGCATAAGGAACTTGTACATCACCACCTGTTCGCTTGACACAAAAATAACAAAGGATCACAATTACCAAATCTTTCTCTGGGCATGGACCAAGGNTCTCTGGGCACGGACCAAGGGAGGAGATTGAATGCAGGTGGGTGGGGTTTTTTATTTTTCCTTCTCTCTGATTATAGAGGCTATAAAAATATCTCTGTCTCTCTGAGCCAGTGAAGTTGTATAACCTGCCAAATCCTAGCTCTTCCCCAGGGCCTGCCTCTGAATGCTTTTTCCAAAATGAACGATTGTATTAATGCTGGGGGTCGAGGGTAAGAGAGTGCACACAGGCAGTTGCTATGGAGTAGGTAATAGGTGGAAAATTTTTTACCCTAGCTTACCTTGCAGTAAGTTGTTTATCCATGCCCAGAGTTGGTGCAGAGGTGTCTGAACGATACTTTAGATGGAATAAATGAGTCAGTCTTGAGGGCTGTTCTATAAAATTACCTCTGGTATCTGTGTGTGGGGAGAGGGGATGTTGAAATACTTTGGTTAGATGTAACAGTGGGAGTAAAAAGGACAACAATTTTAGAGAGACTTATTTTAATAATGGTAAAGAGGCATCAGGCAATAGAGAAAGTGGATTTTGGTATTGTCTTGAAAAAATGTGAACTGAGTTGCCATGGTTGCTGCAGCTTAGCTGAAGCAAATGTACTTTATACAGAAGAATATTTTTGTAAAATGGTGGTTTACTATTTCCAAGCCAGCTAACAGCTGCGCCTTTGTGCTTTTTGTACATATTGCTAAAAACTTAGCAGATCACACTTAATTTCCTATTTTGATACCTATTTTTCAGAATGACTCCTCAGATATACCAACTGTTCCTTTTGGAAAGAATGCTAGCACACTTGTGTGTTCCCCATATGGGTTTCTCTTTAATCTACAAAATTTACACAAGATGGTCTTGTTTGGTGGGGGGTAATGAAGGGAAAGGATGTTCAAAACTGAATGGAAGAGGAGTTAATGTTGATGATGACCAACAGGGTGAGCTCAAGTCTGTTGATTTTTGGGAGAGGAGAGTGTAAAATCTCAATGTGTATGTAAGGAATCCATCTATCTAAATTACTGTGCTTAAGTCATGTTTTTTTTTGTTCTTGAAAAGCAATTAATTTCACCGCTGAAATTTAAACATTCTCTTGAGTGTGAATAAACTGATTTCCTTTGAGAACTCCTAACACTCCATGTGAGCTTGGAGCCAATGCTGCAGCTTTTAATTCCTTGTGCAGAGAGTCAATAATTTCTCATCAGTTAACGGATGTCCTCATGCTTCTTGGCCAAAGTATATGGCATATTACTTGTAGCTTTCAGAAATAAAATATCTGCAATTTATTTTTGCACAGGTACCAATCTAGACCTGGAATTTAAAGTACTTAATACAGACTGGGGAAAAATTCTAGATTTGTCTTGGAAAAAGCAAAGAAAGAAACAAAACAATGGAAGTAATACCCAGTTTAATTACCTGTAATTAGAGAAGCTGCTGACATTTAGGGCTTTTTAGGAATGAAGCAATAAAAAGACCCAGAAAGGGCTAATGCAACAAAGCTACAGTAATTAGTATAAATGCTTTAATTTTCTTTACTATAGCTTCAATTTTGAGCAGGGAGCTGCAGTATCCTGTCCATCTTTTCTTTCTGTGCAAATTGTTTGCTGCAGCAATGTTCCATCCCTCTTCTCCTGCCCACCCCTGAGACGAGAGCCGAGTGCTCAGATTATCAGCTAGGGTCCTTCGCACAGGCTTGTCCTTCTAGGGGTGGTTTTGGAGGGGGGGGGCAATATCTTTATTTTTCACTTGACAGGTGTTCCTTCTGCCCTTTTCTGTGCTGAATGTTACTTTTCTCTTTGGGACAACCTGTAGATTAGCCTGAGATATGAGGAAGCTGGCAGAGGTGGACCACCCAGGGAAGGGCTGGAAAAGAGCGTGAGGAAATGGGTAATTTGAGTGTCTGGTGACTTGCCGGGGCTGATGCACATTTCTAGAAGTGCCTGTTGTTGTTTTGATAAGGGTTTTAAGAATAGTGTGGAAGGGTAATGGGTGAGATCAGCAAGGAAGCACCATGCTCAAGAGGCAATATGAAAGGACAGGCTCTGAGGCGATGGATGGGGACACGTTCCCACAGAGGGTGTTGGCCAGCTGCGTTCCCTCTCCGCCTTTCCCCTCTTGGACATCTCTTCTCCACCCCTCAGCCCCTTCGTTAGGGCGACGGCATGGGGTGAGGACAGGCTGCTCAGTCATCATGGCCCACAGAGCTCCTTGCTGGTGGTTTTGTAGGAGTATGGAGAAACATTTTCTGTATCGTTTTATACCTCATTTTTTTGTGCTGTAACAATGTAAGTGGCATTGGGTCTGGTGGACCACGTTGCTATGGAAAAGACATGTGCTTTTTATAGTCAAATACAAAGGCGCATTTCCCAAAGCCGTTCTTGAATGCTGTGGCCGTATGCTGACAGTTTTATTTCTGTCCGTCTCGGCAGTGAGCTGTTGCTGTTGGGGCTGAATATCAGCTTGCTAAGAATCCAAGTGCTGGAGGAATGTCCTCATGTTTCTCTACCCATGCAGCAGCCTCAACTCCCATTGGAGCCTTTCTATTCTCAGCAGCACGTGGGAATTCGGTGAGATCCGATAACGGCAATATTAATAGCAGTTGAGTAGGTGGTTGAAAGAGGTTGAAATTTAGCACGAACTCACAGCAAGTTGGACACCCGGCGTTCGTCTCCCGAACAGCATACCTCAACGGGGGTGGAGAATTCTTCAAACTTTCCAACATCCTCTTTGGAAGCGTAAGTGGAGCTGGTGGGTGTTGGGTTAGAGCACCTGGAGCTCAGCGAAGAGCTCGATAGCAGGCTTGTTCTGCACCCTACTGTTCTGCTCTGACTCCCAGGCCAGTGCATAGCTCTACCAAATCTTTCAAAGGAGATCTGGGAGGTGGAATTGCTGCCTTGGTGGATGGAAGCTCAAAGGGAGAGCACCAGTACTTCTTCTTTAAACAGAAATCTGTTCAAGTCCTGTGTTCACGATATCTGTAATACAGAGGGAGGCACGGAAAACAGATAGCTTTGGCAGCTGTTGGCGTTTCTGGGGTATTCGTCACCAAGGGAAGGGTTTGGCACCGGGCAGGATCCATTTGTCACTGGCACATTCCTTTCTATCAGTGGGAGTGTCTCTGTCCCTTCATTCTCTCCGTAAATGGATTTGGATTTGTTATCTCTTTGGGCATGACCACATGGCCCCTTGTCAACAGATAACTCATTTATCAACTCTCATCTATTTTTTTTTTTTCTTTTTTAAAACCGTAGATTGGTATCTATACAGTAAATATGTTTCTACATAAAAAACAGACCTTGGAAAGCTGTGCTTTCTGAACAGGGTGCTGTACAATAATCTTATAGAATTTTGCTCCAATTCTTTGGTGTCTTGAGCTCCACGTTGATGTTATCCCTGAAAAATAAGTGAAGTTTCAAAGTAGACTAGACATAGTGCATTAATAGGTTCTGTAATTTAATATGTGTTAGGATGTGGGGGAACCAAACTGGTTAATGTGTTAGGAAAACAAAATCTAAACTATAGGATACGCTTGTTAAAAGCCTTGAAATAAGTCAGCCTAAACATAGCTACTTAAAATGCAGTACTCTTTTGTGAGGAGTCACTGGAATGGTGTATGTGTTTGTGTTAGCATTGCCAAGGGATATATTTTATAATTGATAAAGTCTAGTTCATGACTTCTTAAAGTACTGCGGCCTGCTAGCTACTGCAAAGTATATTATTGCCTTGGACGATGTATTTTTTTAAATTATTTTTAAAGTACCTCGAAGTATTTTAAAGTACCCTGCTCTGGCAGGGGGATTGGACTTGATGATCTTTCAAGGTCCCTTCCAATCCCTGATATTCTGTCAAGTGCATTGAAGTAATATTAGCAAGCTTTCCTCAGAGCGAAGCATCAGCAGATGAAGGAGAATCACAGAGCAGCACCTCTGGCTGGGGTTTCATCACGGAGGGACACTCACAGTACTGGCATATGGAGCAGGGTCCTCCTCTTCCACAACCCACCCCCTCTGCCACGGTGCTGATGCAGGTGCCCGTACAAGTGTGCTATAAAACAGGTGAGCGAGTCACACTTTTTTTTTTTTTTCCAACCCCCAGATTATCAGGAAGAACCCAAACAAAGAAACTGGCAGAGGCTTCTGGGCCTGATGCACAAGGTGGAGCTGCAACATGATTCAGAGCCGTGTTGGCATAACCACGGGGGCAGCAAACAGGAGCGGCTGGAAGGGAAGGGGAGACCAGGAAATCCTTAAGCTAGAGGTGCTGCCAAAGCCTTTGTATTGTCAGGCTAGGACCTTGGTGACTTATTTTGCTCTTTAACCTTCAGCAAACAGCAGAGCCAAGACTAAATTCCTTGAGCTGCGGCTCGGCCTGCTGATCTGCCATGTCACTTTGCTTTATTCTCGTAGAGTGGCCCTCATTATGAAAACATCCGTCGGCCAGTGCTGGCTGGGGATAAGTGACGTCTGTGAATGTGTTGCATTCAAACATAATGGAGGTATTTGGTCACTAAGTGCATCACTCACTAACAAGCGAGAGCTATTTCTGTCCCATTTGTATTTTTCTGTTTGCTAAAGGATTGACGTAGATGAGATGAATTACACAGAAGGTAGTGTTTCTCCACAGCTGATTTGACATCTTTTTGCATCACTGTTCAACCTGGAATCATGTAGTTATGCTTCATAATTGTTGTAATAACCACACAGATTGTTATCTTGTGGCCTTTAGACTTTCACACCGAGTTTGATAGATATTTTCTAGGATGGCTAATCTTGAAGTTGTACATAAGCTTTTATTGAAACCACTGTCAACAATTAAAGTTCACAGTTTGCACATTTAAGTTGTAATTTTAAAATTTTGACAGTGTTGAGCTGGGAGTTGACATTGGGGTTAGCTTAGGTAATGCAGAGGGTCAGAGTTGCTCTTCTTCTACGCTTAAACTGAGTGTTAAAATGCTGAGACTGTGGCAAGCGTAGATGAAATATATGGAATAAAATTCTGCAAGACCGTAACCACTCTCCTTAGCAGCTTTCTTTGCTTAGTTCTGACATCTTTAGAGAAGTTGCGCTGTTAGTGAAAGGAGATCTAAAAACTTCTGGGGAAACTGAAATGATATGAAATGGTTTGGTAAGCGGAGTTGCATCGTCATTCAGAAAGGAACTCCCTTCTTTCAGCAGATTGTTTTTAAGATGCAGCCTTGGCCATGCCCCTGTGAGCGAAGCAGCAGCCTTGCTGATAGCTTTCAGTATAATGGCATTCATCTATTGAAGCCAGCAATTAAGTTACACAGAACAATATTTTCATAAAGACCATAGTCTGTGTCAGCAGGGCTCTATGACGATTTTGGATGCAAACATGAAAAAGCAGACTTCTTTCATATTTGCCCGATGTAGGTATTGATGAAGATACTTCAAGTGTTTTTCTCCCTTCAGTTTGTAGAATAGCTTTTGTAGGACAAGCCTCTACAAGCAGTGCTGTGTGTGCATGTCAATCCTATGGACGCGTTCAAAATAAGGTTAAAATTGTCCAGGAGTGTTTAAAAACCTTAAAGGCTGCACTGCTGAAGTTCTTGCACTCTCATCTTCCAACTGATTTCTTCAAAAATGGTGTGAAAAACTGAGTGTTTCAACCCTGTATAGTTAGAATGGGACTGGAGAGTGGGAGTGGAGGTGGGAGCAGGAGCTTGCTGTTGGGTAGCAACAGGTTGTCAGAAAAGGTGGGATTGTGCCTCCTCTCACAGCAGCGAAGAACTTGCTATATTTGAAGTTGGTGCCTCCTCCGTCTTGTCTCCTGCTATGAACTATAGCTATTCAGAACCATATGCAAGACCCCAGCTGAATTCTTTTCATGGTACTGCATAATATTTACATTTTGATAACAGTTGATGAAGGAGAACTTCTATTTAATATAATTTTCATTTTGTGTTCATATTGCAGTTGAGTTAAAATCTTAGTTGTTTTATTTTATTTTGATGCTCACAGGAAAAAGTCATTTCTCTTAAAAGTTCTTCAGTCTGTCTCGCACTACTATCCAATCTATCCAACAGATATTTGCCCAGCTATTTTACATGCAATATACTGGAGGGTAACTGGGCAATGGTTTGTGCACATAAGCTCAGATGTTCGTCAGGAGCTTGGCCAGATTGTACTTATAAAAGGCCCTTATTTCACCTGGAGAGTGATAAGTGGATCCAAACTGCATTTTCTAGCAGCTGCATACCTCAAAGGAGAAGCAGCTGTGAAGTTTGCAGGTGACAAATTACTTTTAAAACCCTCCAGTAAGATAACAGCATTGCTTCTTTATTCAGAATTTTGTTTTAGCAAAAGAGTTATATAATTTTTATTTTAAACAAATTCTAGGAGAATACATTCATCATCCAGAATCATCCTTTTTTCCCTTACTTCAGGGCTATCAAAGAATTAATGTATGCCTATATAAATGAGGAACTGATTGCTGTAAATTAGCAGGGGTTTTCTTCTTAGTATTTTTTTTTTCTTAGACTATATTAATCATAAAAGGTTGCTTAAAAGATTTAAAGACCAATAGGAGTAGTTAAGGAAGGAAAGTAGTAATACAAGTGAAGAAACCTTGCTCATGGAGAATAAATAACTTGTCTGTTTGCTTCCGTTGTTAGCCGAGCAAACATGCGAAAGGAGCGCGGTCTCTTATTCAAGTGTGTGAAATCTTTCCCTGGCTGCAGTTTGGGTCTCAACTATGCTCACGACTATATGTGAATGTCTGAAGTTTTGCATTGTTTTTACCCCAAGTACTCAGGCCCTAGCGTATTTATGGTTATTCAAGCATAGAAAATACCTTGAAATATAAAACCCAGCTGAATGTGCCTCCTGTTTTGCTTCTACATGAGTGTTTGCGATACTCATGTGGAATGGATGGACAACAGTTATGTATCCAGGCTGGACTCCAGCTGATGCAGGGCAGAGTTTTTCACTGCTTGCTGGACTGCTAAACTCTGGAAGCAAACTTTCAGGCCTCCTTAGCAAGGGTATGCCCAGCCTCTGCTTCTATAATTGCAAATTACAGAAGAAATCCTGCCCTAATGAAAGGCTTTTAGGCCTTGAAGCTAAAGAATGTAAACTTCTAAAACGCTCTGTCAGGTGTTTTACCACTTCTATACCTCTATGAAAATAATTTCCCACCCTCTCATCAGCACATTAGGTCGCGGCCATGGTGTGCCCTGCAGCATGGACACTGGAAAAGAAACACATGTAGTGAAGAACAGGAAGAGGAAAGCTTTATCAAAAAGAGCCTCCAAAAAAAAAAAAAAAGACAACTTGTTTCAGAAGCGATTTTAAAACAAACAAACAAAAAACCCCCAAAACCTAACAAAAACCCTGTAAATATTTGACATTACAATAAAAGGGTTCCTCCTTATCCTTGAGGAAGAGGTCACTGACTACAAAGCTTGTGGCATCTCTGGCATGTGATGTTAAGGAAGCTGCAAGTGGGGATTGCACAGGTTGGATCCGTCTCAGGACTTTGTGTTCCTGGCAGCCTGATTTCTTTATGGTGTGGGAGACTGGCAAGGAAATTACAGCCACACCAAGTGGGAGTAGGAGTTCTCAAACTAGAAGGAAAGAGAAGGAGGGACCGTCTCTGTTCCTGCTGGTTGTCATGTTGCTTCAAGTATTGTATTTCAGTGAAGAGTGTCATCTACCCTGACCAGGCTCCGTCATTGTTTTGCTACCTTGTAACTGTCCACTGAATGGTTTATTTTACCTTTTCCCTGAAACCTTTGACTAACTTGCTGCTAGGTGGCCAGAAACAGGATAGGTACACCTGATACATCATTGGTCTGACCTGTTACAGGGTTCCGTGTTGGCCTTCCTGCTGCCATATGTTAATTCTTGGGGGTTGTTTTTGTTGTTTGAAACCCTTCACTGTGCTGTGTGTGAAGCTTGCCACTGGGCCACCCCAAGCCAACAGCATCCAGGGCAGGTGAAAAGGTGTTTTCAGTGTATGTAAGGCATTTGCCCTTCCATAACTGGAAGTGTTGTGTAGCTGCTGTCTCCAGTCCAGCTGTGGATATCTTGCACCTGAGGACTGAGTCTGTGGTACCCCACTTGTGAGGGGCTCCCATCCGAAAAGCTTTTTTGTTCTTGTTCTTAAAATGAGCAGAAGAAGAGGACCACTCTGAGTGTACCCTGGTGTGCTTCTGAGGTGTGCCACAAATTGGCTATATGTTTTTTTTATTTATGTTTGGGGTTTTTTTTTTACATAAAAGCAACCAAAACTCCTCCTTCCAACCCTACAATATCTCTCAACAGCTGTTCCAGTTTCAGCTGCTCTTTTTTGTCTGAAAAATACTCTCAAGGCTCAAGCCTTCTCTGCATCCAAGGCAAATATTTTAGAAAATGTAATACAATTTGAGAAAAAAGTAACAATAGAATCTGCTTTCATATGGAACTGAAGGTCTTACTGGCTAATAGAGACTGTATTTCCCAAAGTCACTAGCTTCTTTTCCATTATTTGTTGGCAACTAAAATCTTAGTTAATTAAAAAAGCCTAGAGCCTTCCTGGGTACCTCTCCAATCAGAAGCTGTAATAGATCAGTATAGAGTTAGGCTTATGAATTAGGGCCGCAAAGGTGATAATGGGCACAGAACACCTCTCTTATGAGGAAAGGTTGAGGGACTTTGGTCTTTTTAGTCTGGAGAAGAGAAGACTGAAGGGGGATCTGAAAAATGCCTATAGGTACTTAAAGGGTGGGTGTCAAGAGGATGGATCCAGTCTTTTTTTTCAGTGGTGTCCAGTGACAGAACACAAGGTAATGGGCAAAACTTGAACATAAGAAGCTCCATCTAAATGTGAGGAGGAACTTCACTTTGAGAGTGGCAGAGCACTGGAAGAGGCTTCCCAGAGAAGTGGTGGAGTCTCCATCTCTGGAGACATTCAAAACCTGTCTGGACGCATTCCTGTGTAACCTGCTCTAGATGGAGCTGCTTTGGCAGGGGTGTTGGATTAGACGATCTCCAGAGGTGCCTTCCAACCCCATATCAATCTGTGAATTCAAATTAAATTGCCTTCTTTTTTATTTATTTCTCTTGGAACAGTTATAGCCACATATTTTATACTGTCTTCTAATTAGGCTTGAAACTTTTTAAATCTCGAGTAGTGATTACATTTTAAATCTGATATTTTAAAGCTTTTTGTTTTGTTTTGTTTTTCTCACTCCCTGCCCTGCTTCAGACCAGAGGAGACCAACAGAAGAGTGAAAAATGTAAGATGCACTTACTTTTTAATGCTTTCTGAAACAACTTCACACTAATTCTCATTATTTCTGAAATGCTTCTGTTTGTGGCACTATCATGTTTACCTTATTCTTCGGTTGTTGATCTAATGCAAATCAGTGCCATCTTATTATCATCTCTATGCAGTTTACTTTACCAAATATGTGTAATAATTAGAAAAAGTACTTGCATCTGCTTACTTGAGATACACAAGCTGCATTTTAGCACTCCTTAATTTGTTTTGATCAAGATTGTAGCTAATGCTTTAACCAAGATTTTACAATTCATTGTTGAGAACATCTCTAACAGCATGCTGAGATTCTCTTTTTATACTGGTATGAGAAGAAAGTAATTAATTTTGTATTTAGGTTGGTTTTGTTTGTCTTTAGGTTTTAATTACGTTATACTGGCTTGGGAGAAAAGCTCAAAGCAGCCCTCATTATAATGGTCCATACCTCAACCTTAAAGCATTTGAGAAGTTATTAGGGCAAGCATTGACTAAGGTAAGAAATTCAAAAATAGTAAACAAATAGCCTGAATTTTATAGTTTGCTGTACATTACAGCATCAACTCTAAGCAATCCCTTGGGGGTTGTATTTTATTCTTAGTTTGGAGAACATAGACATTTGTTTAATTTATTTTTGCTTGCTGTCAAAGTCCACTTGAAAGGATTTTTTAGCTTACACTGGTTCTTCTGCTACTTCTATAATCACGAAATTCAGAATCCACCTGCTCTTATTGATGTGGTAGATGGTAAAAAGCCTTGTCTTGATTCCCGTTGGTTAAAATAAGAGGAATTTAAGACCTTGCATTGAATCTCTTGTCTAAGCTGTAGTATATGTCATTTTTAGGGGTTTGCAGTAGCCTTTGGTGGAGTCCATTTGTGCACACTACTAGTTAAAACTCACTAGTAGCACTCATACCTTAAATTGTTGCAAAAGACCTTTTCAAAATTTACTGTCATAGGCGCTTGAAGAGTCCAGTCACTTGAACAGAAGTGGCAGGGATAGTGGGTACGGTGATATTTGGTACGTTGACCGGGCAGAGCCCTTTTCGTCTTCAGCTACCCACAAAAGAGACGATTCCTTCGATAGCTTGGACTCTCTTGGTTCAAGATCCTCCACGAGCTTTTCATCAGATATAACCTTGAAAGGTGGCAGTGAAGGTATGTTTTTTCCTCTTTTTTAAATCTTTTGTTGACATACGTTTTAGGAGTGTGACAGAAGACAATGTATGGACTTAGTACTTCAGGGAAGGTAACACTAGTTTTGCAACTGCTGCAGTTGCATTTTCCTTAAGCAAATATTGACCTTTAACGGTAGAAACAAAGCAGTGCTCACTTAAATTTTCATAGGAAGGGTTGCTGGGACTCTTGCTCTCTCAGCCTCATTACTGTGTGTGCATGTGTGGGGTATTTTCCCGTAGTTCGGGAAGGGAAATTGCTAGAATTCTGAATCCGATGTGTTCACCTGAAAGTCAACAGTTCACAGAATCACAGAATATCAGGGATTGGAAGGAACCTTGAAAGATCATCTAGTCCAATCCCCCTGCTGGAGCAGGAACACCTAGAGCAGGTCACTCAGGAACGCGTCCAGGAGAGTTTTGAATGTCTCCAGAGAAGGAGACTCCACAACCTCCCTGGGCAGCCTGTTCCAGTGTTCTGTCACTCTCACTGTGAAGAAATTTTTCCTCATATTTAACTGGAATCTCCTGTGTTCCAGCTTGCATCCATTACCCCTTGTCCTATCATTGGATGTTACCTACAAGAGCCTGGCTCCATCCTCCTGACACTCACCCTTTACATATTTATAAACGTTAATAAGGTCACCCCTCAGTCTCCTCTTCTCCAAGCTAAAGAGACCCCACTCCCTCAGCCTTTCCTCGTATGGGAGATGCTNCCAGTTTGGTGTCATCAGCAAACTTGCTGATAGTATACTCTATTCCCTCATCCAAGTCATTGATGATTATATTGAACAGTACCAGTCCCAGTACTGATCCCTGAGGGACTCCACTAGATACAGGCCTCCAAGTAGATTCTGTCCCATTGACCACCACTCTCTGGCTTCTATCCTTCAGCCAGTTCACAATCCACCTCACTACCCTATCGTCCAGGCCACACTTCCTCAGTTTAGCTACAAGGATGCTGTGGGAGACAGTGTCAAATGCTTTACTAAAGTTAAGGTACACCACATCCACTGCTTTACCATCATCTGTCCACCTGGTTATGTCTTCATAAAAGGCAATCAGGTTGGTTAAGCATGACTTCCCCTTGATGAAGCCATTTTGGCTGCCTCTTATGACTTTCTTATCCTTGATATGCCTAGAGACAACACCAAGGGTAAGTTTTTCCATTACCTTCCCAGGAATAGAGGTGAGGCTGACTGGCCTATAGTTACCTGGGTCCTCCTTCTTGCCCTTTGAAGACCAGTTCTTTTTGAAGAACAGTTGCACTTTTCTTGCCTTGTTCCTAGTGTGGGTATGTCAAACATCTGTGTCTTCACTCCATTTTTTGGAGATTCAGCAGGGCTTTTTCCAGCCCAGACTTAATACTGAAGACTAGTTATTTTTGATAGTTGGTTGTGGAAAGAAAAGTAACAAGTAGAAAGTTTCAGAAATTGGATCCTTATAGCTGTACTCAGTGTTTCTCTCCTAGTTTTAAAATACAATACTAACTTGTAGTTTAACTTTGTGATAAAAATAGTGAGCTTCTGGATTTTGTACCATGTAACAAAATCATTGAGCCAAGGCCATATGGAGCATTTCTGATCTGAGCGAAGCAGCACATAGCTGTGCTTATATACCTGGTGTACCCTTGGCTTCTACTGGGTGTAAATCTGGTGAGACAAGCATGTTGCTATGCTATTTGCTGGTAACCTGGCTTTGTTAGTAAATTCTAGTGGCGAGTATGTTTTTAATTAAAATCTTCTGTGCCGTTTGATGTCTTCCATCTAGAGGTTAGCTCTTTGCTCCCTGCTGGGTGCAGTGATAGCGAAAGAATGGAACAAATGTAGCAGGGGCATACAAACCATGTCAGCTTAACGGACATTATTGCACCTTCACAACAAACTTCTAAAAACACCTTTACTACTGTCCTGTCTGTAGCTCAGCAGGTTTGCAGGAAAAACACCTTGAATGCAGAGTGAAATTGATTGTAGAAGACTTTGGTGCAAGTTCTAGGATATATATATATATATAATCTAAAGAATAATGTTTGTGCCTTCCATTTTCTCCCCTTCCTTCTAAGGTTGTGACAGTGACACGGACTCAGAACTGCCTTTCAAAATGCACGACTCCCATAAAGATGACAGGTTTTACCGTAGGATTTCCATGATTGAACCAAAACCTACCACTGACTTCAATCGCTTCTTACCCAACAAAAACAAGCAGGCGGCATATGTGCCGGCACCCTTAAGGAAGAAGAGGACAGAGAAGAATGAGGACAACAGGAGGAGCTGGGCAAGTCCAGTCTTTACAGAGTCAGATGGAGCATTTTCAAGGTACTGCTATACCGTCTTAGTAAGCCAGACTTTGATTTAGGACTTTTTAAATGAATTATTTCTTTATTAGTTAAAGAAAAGCTGCTGTTGCTGCAGTAGGAAGTAAAGTATTTGAGTTTCCATATTTTAATGGGTTGGGTGTTTTGGTGTGGTAGGTTTTTTTTGTTTGTTTGTTTGGCTTTATCTTTTTACTTTGTTCCACATAACTAGTTTTCTGGTGTTTGAGTGGTGTTTTGAGACTGGTCAGATTCCAGACAGAGGGGATTTACATGATTTTAAATGCAAGTTCATGGGAGCTAGACCTACGGTTTTAGTTTCTCATTAAAGCCTATCAAAATACGGCAATGAGTTTTGGTTGTCCAGCTTCTTGGTGCATAAAGATGAGATTAATGGGCAGTTCTTGGGTTTCATCAATGCCTTCGTGACTTCACTGTCTTCATTCTGTTCCTGTTTTGGTCAACCTCAGTGGACGTGAAAGGAATCCTGTAGCTTCCTGCCAAAATAGCAGAGCAGAATGTGGGCTCACAAATCCAGCTTCCCTCCAGATGATCTATGAGTATGACAGTGGCTCTGATTCAGAAGATGAAAGAAGGCTGCCCGACGTGGTCATGGATGACTTAGCAAAACGTAGATTTCTAGTCAAAAAGAGCCCTGTAAGCTCTGCTGCACCTGGACATCATTTCGTGTTGCGCAATGACCCTCCTAAATCTTGCTCACAAGAAAGTTATCCAGCTGGTCCAGTAGCTGCAATGCTTGAGCCACTGAGGTCAGAGATACTAATCCAAGATCCAGTAACTATTGTGTTACCTAAATTGCAGTCCATAAATAACTCCCTAAAGTCTTCTAATCAGCATTTTAACACAGCTGACAAATTGTTATGCCTTTTCTGTCAAACTTCATATTTCTGTCTGAAGCAATAGGATTCTGATATAACCATTTAATGTTTTGGTTTTTGTATTTTGTTTCTTTAAATATATATTATTATTTCTGGTGCTGCAGTGATGGAATGGAGAACTAATTTGCTTCATTCATGAGGTTGAGCTCCTGAGCCAAAAAGCATGCCTTTTTGCATTCTTTCTGTCAAGTTGCTCCTAAAATATCTTAACTGAATGGGTATTTTGAACAGTAACCAAAGGAGGCAGAGGGAGTTGGATGCTAAAGAGGAAAACAAACCAAGAGTTAACATTCCTTCAGAATTATCTGGGTATTTTGATGAGGACGAGGAAGAAGAAATAGGCATCCCAAACATTGAAAAAGATGATCTCTATTTTCGCAAGCTAAGTTCTTCAGCAGCAAATACAGTGGTTGCTTTTGACAAATTTCTTCCTAAGTTTTGGACTCCAGAAGAAGAACTGCTATGGAAAAAAATCAGGAAATCCTCTTTCAAACCCTGGTATAAAGAGATTCAAGGGTTCAGGTGCGTCTTCATGCATGCCCCTGTTTCTCTCCTGTGTGCAAAACTTACAAATCAAGTGTAGTTGTATGACTTTGGTTTTGTTTTTATTTTTATTTTTATGGCCAGTGTAGCAGCAGGCTATGTTTTTTTTTTTTTTTTTGTTTTCTTTGAGAAAATAGTTTAAGTATTATTTCCATTTCACTGTTGCCACTGTGCACTTTACTCAATTCGTATACTTCATGGGTTTTTTTTCCTTTCCCTCTGCTCACTCTTTGTGCTGCCACACAGTAGAAAGAAATCAGATTCCGAGGATGAGGAATTTGCTTACAAACAAAGCTCTGCCATTGTTGCTAATCAACCAAGACCAGGTTTTGACTGGAACACCAGTTACAGAAGGGATCAGAGCTATAAACCAACTGCTGAATTTGTGGGAAGCTCATTGTCACAGATTGCAGAAGGAAAAATCTTGGAGGCTTCTGATCAGCCCAGGTTGATATTGCTGCATGAGCTGTACTCTTGCTGCATCAAAAAGAAATGGCTGGATATGCAACAGCTAAATGAAATTAAGCCACGTTCTGTGATGTTGTGCTTTTTTTGGTTATTAGTATTTTGTTGCTTCTCCTGGGTTTTGGGGTTTGGGTTGGGTTTTTTTTTGTTGTTTTCTTTTTACATATAGCCATAAGTTGCTGGTCTTCTGAAACATGTAAGTGCAAAAGCATAACGTGCTGCATAGGGTTCCTGGCTTTATGTGTGAGCATGTAAGCGTGCTGTTTCTGAGCAGGTTAGTATGCCGTGATACCTCTCTACTGGTTGACGTGTGCTGTGCTACGGTTAGTGGTGGTGAATGCCAAGTGGTGTAGCTGTACTGCCAGGGATACTGCAAGTCTAAACCAAATGTATATCGCAGTACGTTGTGATCTGCTTGTCTCTTGCTAGTTAATGATATTTTTACTTCCCTCCTTTTGTTTTATATGCTTCAGTCAGTTTTCGTTACTTCAGGCCCTGCAAAAATACTCTGACTACTTGTCTTCTGAAACGAAGACCAAAATCGATCCTACTTCTGGCCCTAGGCTCATAAAATGTAGAAGGAATATTTCCTTTGATCCAGGATGCAAGCAAGGAGATGCGGAAAATGGATATCTGTATCCAGATTTAGAAAATGATGACTTGTTTGTTCGGAAAACCGGGGCTTTCCATGTGAATCATGTTGTTCTCCAAGACCCCCGGTATTTAAAAAAATTATCTGAGGAGGAGCCTCCCCTAGAAGGTGAGATAATTTTGCAGCCCAGAGAGGGCCAACCCGTGATTCCAGATTTGGAAAAGGACGACATGATATTTCGTAAAATCCTCTCTCAGAAAAAAGAGGTGCCTTTGTCAGGCGCTCCAGACAAGTATCACCCAGCACTCTTTCCTGATCCATGGAGCCTTCCAGAGGAGATCAGGTCCAAATTTCTATGTTTACTTGAAAAAAACACGGCAGCAGAGGAAAAAAAGAGCAATGGCAGAGTACTCTCACCATCTTCCCGCCATAAGAAAGACGATATGCTGACCCGCAAGATTGAATCATGGAAGGTGGGAAGCAACGTCCAGCCAGTTAACTTCATCCCAGGTCCGTGCAGTGAAGAAGACTGGAAGAAGTGGGAAGCCATCAGGGAGGCCAGCAAAGTTAGACACAAGAAACGGCAGATGGTGGAGAGGTCAGGTTGTGTCCTGCACGGATTGCGCTTGAGTGCAATTGAACCCTTTCCATTCAGAAAAGCATCGTCTTGTGCTGAACCATTCGTAGAGTGGCAAGCTGCTCTTTGTTCGTGGCATCCTGGACAAGCTTTTTATTTGCTTTGAATGAAAGCTCATGACTGCAATACCATATTTTCAACAACAAAAAAAATTACGATGTTTTGTAGTTTTAGGCTGCTATGTGAGAGAAAACATGTTCTCGTTCCCTCAGGCTCAAAGTTCTGTATAAGCTTCTTTCCATGGTTGAACAGGAATAGTGGTTATTCAAAAGACTATGGAAGCTAGAAATACTTTTTCTTTCCCCAATATAATTGGTAAAAACATTTCTGAAACACACGAAGGCTTTAACGACAAATTCTGGAAATGGACATTCTGATATTCTTGCTTGCACCTAAGTCTGAAAATGCTTATAAACTGTCCTGCCACAGTTGTGAGATGATTAGGTGGGGTGGAAAAAAAAAAAAATTAGTGTTGTTTTGCCCTCCCAAAGTCACAGTGCATGCAAGGTGTGTGTCCACATAATACTGAATTTTCCACTGTGACATATTCAAGTCTGCCAGTATTTTCCCCCTTGCTTTCATGCAGTCCTGTTTAATACTTTCCCCTAATCCTTTCCTAGTGCACTCAAAATTTCTTTTCTCTGACTGAATACTGTTTTTAACTACTGCCTAGCTCTCCTATGGATTTTGTACTTACTGGGGGAGAGTGTGGTCTGGAATGTTTCCTTAGCTCTGAAAATACGGCATTGCAAGTTGCAGTTCTTCCCAGCTGTGCATCATTACGTTGTGACTAAGACACTTCCCGTGTTCCAGTTGACACTTCGATGTTGCTGCATTTAGTTTCTAAGCTTAATGCTGTTAACAGTGAGAGCTTCACTGAGGGATGTTTCCAGAGTGCTTGAAAACATTTCACGTTTTAAGAATTCACTCAATAGAATAAAATACTCATATTCAAGAATACTTACAATCCTCTTAAATCACACTGCGTGGATTTGATTGTCTGCTTAATGTGCTAAGCTTCTATAGATGGCCTTTTATTGTTATCCTTTTCAAGTATTGCTTTCTTTTTAGTATCAGAGGTGGTTGAAGTAACAAGAAAACAGCCCCTGTAAGCCAGGCTTCTTCTTGGGACTCAAGTTGCATTCATTTTCATTTCTTGAAATGAGTATCTTTTGAGCATCATGCTGTTCAGCAGAACAGGAGCACATGGTGCAGAACTAATACAAGGCTCTATTTGTGCAGTGTTGCTAAATAGGACGTATTGGAAACTTGCAGGCAGCCTTGTTCTGTCAGTTTTCTGCTGAATTTACACATCATGCAAGTCCTGATGTGTTTTCCAACTAGTGTCAGATCTCCTATGTGCTATTCCATACTGTCTGGTCCTCTAGCTTTCCATTTCCCCTGCGCTTAGTGAGAGTGCTGGTGTACTGGTGCTATTAATGCAGTTGTGAATATCAAGACACTGAACCTTTTCTTTCTGTGTTTTTTTTTTGTTTGTTTGTTTGTTTCTGATTTCTCAGACTGTTTCAAAAGCTTTCTGATGAGCAAGGGTAAGTTCTATAAAAGCTTCAAGGATCATAACACTGTGTTTCCTCTCATTTGAATTTTTGTGCATGCACCACAGCTTAAAAACTCGTGCTGAAAGCAACTCGTGCATGCTGCATGGTTGTTTTGTGCTTGGGCAATTTGTGTAATGAATGTAAGAGACTAAAAGCTATGCATCTGGCAAAAGTTCTCTCTGGCATCTAGGGTATCTGAGTGATGGTTATCAGGCACTTTGAAGATCAGCTCTTTTATTCCTGTTGGAGTGGAGTGCTTGGTGTTCTGTATTTGTTAGGCTTTAAAACATTCAGAAATATAAAGGAAGGTTAGTAAATATTTTATTTTGAAGGCTGTACAGCTAGAATCTGAAAATAATTAATGAAATGGCATTTGTCATGGCATTGATGAATATTCTGTGGTTATTTCATATACTTGAGGTTATTGAATCCTCAGTGGTAAACTGGTTAGTGCCATGTGAATTTAAGCATCATTTGCAATGACTTGGAGAAGTATTTTTTCACTTACTGTTTGATGGCATGTTAAATATTTGGTTGCGCATGGTGTTTTAATGTTGGTCTTTTTTTTTGTTTTGTTTTGATTTGTCTTTAAAAAGTACATTTATTTACTTACTTATTTTTACCCTGGGGCAAGACTTCCAGAAGAAGCAGGAAATGTTTTAGAAACACTTAGGTGTTAGGGGAGGGAGACTCAGAAGGCTGAAGTCACTGGTTGGATTTTGAATTTAAGACTCGAATTGAAACTAACAGTCCCAGTCCCATTCCTTGTTATGAATATACCCATTCTTGAAGTATATTGTATTTAGGTCTAGATTTTCCTGTTCTGTTGCAGGCAGATATAGAAACTCAAGAGATAAAAAAGGAAAACCTTCGTTGTAAGTTTTCTTGAACTCATCTGGAACAATTTTGATATGTGCAGTTCTAATACTCAAAACCTTTTCTATGTGTGATACAACTTAACTATTAAAAAAATGAGGAAACAAATTGTACAAGAAAAAAGATTTCTGCAATAGCAACCAGGAGAACTTACTGAACTGTGCATTCTTCCCATTCAGAAGAGAGACAAGCAAACAGGTGTAATGAGTTAATGGGTCGCCTTTATTTCTAAAGGCCAAATTCTTATATTACCAGCGAAAGCGAGTTGAGCCTTTTGGGAGGAAGTGTCAGTCTGGTTTGTTAATTCAGAGCTTTCTTGGTTATGTAACAGATTAGAGAAAGGCCCTGTGCTGAATCAGTTTTGGTTTTAACTTGATTTTCCATCATATCAGAGGGCCACACTTTCCAGCCCCGTTAGCACTTAGTTACACACACCCCTGTCATTTAGATTTTGTTTTGATAAAGGCAAACAAAAGTACTTTTGAAAAAAATAAAAAACAAAAACAAACAAACAAACAAAACAAAAAAAACCCCAACAAACCCACAACCCATAAGCCTAGGTTTCTTTTTATATTAAAGCATCAAAACTTATGATGAACCACACCTGTGTTTTGCTTGGTGTCTTAGAGGTTTGTGGTCAGCTCTGAGCAGTTTTGTCCTGCACCTAAATTAAAAGTCCTGTTATGTTTATCACTGCAGAGTGAAAGAATAAAGGAAAAAATAGCATGGCGGAGGGGGCAGGATGAAAGGTGAGCTTTGAGTAATCTAGATTAAAGAGAACAAGTAAGTAGGAGTTCATGGGAGAATCTTGTACTCCTGTTGAAGAAACTAGTGGGAATATAGCTGTGTTAGCCATCCTGACTTGGGTGAAAGCCATCAGGGAGGTTTGGGGAGGAATAACTTGGGCTGGTGGGGCCCATGACATGCATGACTTACCATTTAGAAACACGTGTCAATAACTGACTTAATTTTATGATTAGCCTAAGGAAGAAAAGAATGGGAGGTGATTCTGGGGCTGTGACTGGGGAGACGTGGAAGGATGGGAATTTAGACTCAAGGACGAGGGACACGTTTTAGGTCAAAGAAAGGAGCAGGGACAGTACAGAGAAACAAGGTAACAGTCGTGTAGGAGGAGCTCAATGTGAAGGATCAGCATGGAGCTGCTTCAGAGCTGCTTATTCCCTTAACCTGATTTTTATTTGCTCAAATATGCAAATACTGACTTGAGTGCTAGCACTGGAGCATGTCCCGGCCTTGCTCGTTCAGCAGTCCATGTGTTTCCTGCTCTATTCAAAATAACGCTCAAGAACACGCAGTTGTACTAATATAAATCTCTGTGTCTCTCTCTCCAAGGTTTCCCAAGCAAAAATGATGGCTCTTTATCATGAAGATGTGATAAAGCCCAGTACTCTTTTTCTTTCTAGGAGTAAATCTTTGAATGATGTCAGTGCAGAGGACCTGCAGACATTGCGCAAAATCCGTTATGAAGAGCTACAAAAGTTAAAAGAGCAGTTACAAGAACAAGATCTGAAGTGGCAAGAAGTAAGTACACCTTTTCAATGCTCTTTGCGTGTCCTGTTGAAGAGCTCAGTGCCGTCTGCCTTCAGTGTCCCTCAAAAACAGGCTTTGGCATGTGTGCAGCAATTTATGGGGCTGACTCCTCAACCAATCCATCTTGTGCAAGTGGTTTTTGGGCATGTCTCTTTAATGCAGAACTGAACTTATTTTAAATATCATTGTAAGTGTCTCATTAATGCTTCAGGATAAGACTTGTATAGATTGTGATGAAGCCTTCAGGCTTTATTTCTGTGGACATAAAAAAAGTTAGGGCATAGTTTTATGTGTTATCTGAAATTTCTGAATACTTTTCCTCTGAAATGATTAGAATGTCTGAGTATTTGATCCTTTGGGAGAAAGGAGGGAAATATTTTTCTTGTGCAAATTCTTGAGGTTCCTATCCCCTAATAGTTCTGTCTTAAATCCAGCTTGTAAACTGATGTGGCAGCTTTGCACAGCATCATAAGGGTGTCTGAAGACCTTTTATTCTTTATTAAAATCTCTGCTTGACAGTGATTACCAACAGGAAGCTGAAATTAAGAACAGAGTTCCAAGCAGAAAGTTCATGCTTGTTTGTTTAGTGCATCTCAACCATCTCAGTTCTAATATTCAATACTTATCTTAAATCAGTTCTGGTATTTCATGGAGAACATTGCCAGTTCACATTGTGGTTTTGCAGAACTGAAGAAAATATATAGGTATATGTTTTCAATTTAGAATGTAAGGCATGTTTATTCTCAAGCTAGTGTCTCAATCTAACTTTTTTTGGGAAATTAATAATAAATCCCAAACTCCATAGCATAAAACAAAGGAATACGGATGTTATTTCCATTACTTTTCAACTATGTGTCATTGGGTTGAAGTATTGTAAAGTAATATTAGAGTAAAATTGCCCTCTTTTTTTTTTTTCTTCCCTTAACATTTTTAAAAACATATGCTTTTCCATTTGTAATCCAGTAATTACAGTTAACTTTAACAAGCAGTGAGCCTGTAACCCGAACTGAAATATGCGAACCCCTTTATCATTTAGGGGGAAGGTGCATGAAAATGTGACCACGATGCAGACGTGCAAATAAAACAAGGGCAGTAGGTAGCACATTGACTGGATTCCTCTGTAGATTTATGAGGTCTTGAGAAAAACTGAACTGTGTGTGTTCATGTTATTCTTATAGGATCTGGCAAAATGGAAGAATCGTAGAAAGAGCTTCACTTCTGAATTGCAAAAGAAAAAGGAAGAGAGAGAAGAACTAGAAAGGAGAGCCTCTGAGGTGTCTGAAAGGACTACCAAGTCACTGAAGGAAATGCAGGAGGAGAGGTAATGACTCTAATGGGAGTATTATGTTGAAGAACTTAAATCTGAGCAGTTTTTATTCCCTTGAATTCTTAAGCAGCTTTTACTGGGAAGTTGCAATTGATTCTGCAGAGATCTCAACAAATTTATTTGCAATTTATAGTATAAAAATCTCGGCAATTGAGGGATGGAGTATGGTCCACTAATGCATTGTTTTAACAGAATGCTAAACAGTTTTGCTCTGTAAATGTTTTACTCTGTTATCCATAATAAATGTATTGAGAAGTCAGTATTTATATCTGCTTTAAAGCAGTTAAAACAATAGTGTTGAATTGGATGACCACCTTTTTTCTTCTTGGATCAACTTAACTATTTCTGTTTCCTCTACTGCTGCATTTACCTTTAGCCACCGTGGATAAACACAGGCAGAATTTTAATGTATGTCACAAAGCTGTAAACTTTTAGTTGATTTCACCTGTATTTCCCCCATTTTTCCTCTGGGTATTTACAGAAGAACAAGCTGAGTAGTACCATAACACCATTTCTACTGGTAACAGTCTCTTTTTTTTAATTTTATTTTTTTTATTTAATGCATGTATGACTGAGATGAAGGGAATAGCACGTGGCATGTATTTGTAAAAGAAAATTGAGTAAGTCTTAAGCCAGCACGTTTTGAGTTTCCGTATTTTTTTCACTTTGTGAGGACAAGGAACAGTCTCCTGAATAAATTACAGACGCTAATTGTATTGACTACCTGGTATCGTCAGAATCTTGAAAGTGATGTGGTAAAGATTATCTCTGTGGTGGTTGTTCCTTTATGACAAAAGAATGAATTGTAGAAAAAAACCCCAATCTGAACTTCAGGACACTGTCTTACTTTGTTATCTAAAGTTCAGAATAGAATTTTCATAGAGCAGAGACATCAGCAGAACTATATGGTTCGGGCAGAGTTATAGGGCTACCCTCATCCTGTTCTGGTCCTCAATAAAATATGCATTTCTGAGGATATGTAACTTGAAGAGCTGTATCATTTTCTTGGCAAAGAGATGTCTGTCATGGCGGCAACCTGATAATGTGACAGGAGTATGCCTGAGCGTTACAGCAGTTGAAATAGGGAGAAAGGGGAAGAAGGTAGACTAAAATATATATTAAAATGCTAATATGTTTTTAATGATGCCATTCCTTTTCATTTACTGGAGATGTTTCTCAGTTTCTGCTCTGCCTTGGACATTTAAAAGTCGAAAGGCATAGTACCCACCTGTTTGTTAGGTCACTTTGGTGGTATGACGTGCTGTGTCCCCATAGGGAGGAGAGAGATCAAGACTCCTACCGGCAGCGAAAACATGATCGTATGTGGACGTATTCGCTGAATGACGATGTGTTTAGTGAAGAAAAAGCACCTTCCACACGGTCAACAGCAGCAGATTACCTTTTGGAAGAAGATACCTGCCACAGCACTAAGGATAGCAAGAGCACGCATGCCACGCAGCTGCACAAGGAGAACCTGCCAGAGAGCTCGGCTGCTCGTGAAGCTCCCGCTCCACCAAAGAGCCTGGCAGAGGAGCAGAGCTCGGCTCCTTTGTCTACCCGCCACTACTCGGTGAATGCTCAAACTGGGTCAGCTCAGGTTTCAGCTTCTCTCCCGAGAAGTTACCAGAAAATCGATACCTCTAGGTTAACATCTGTGGTTACGCCAAGACCTTTTGGTGCCCACTCAAGAGGAATCTCATCTCTTCCACGGTCGTTCACGGTAAAGTTCCGCTTCTTTCCCAAATTTTGTAAATGTTGGGGTCTTGGAAGGCTGGGGGGAACAGTAGAGTTTTAATGTTTGGGGGTTTTTTAATAAAAGTTCTGCTGTTTGAAGGCTGTGTTAATAGAGCAGCCAATTCCATCCTGGTTTTACATGTTTACTTGTGTTTCTGTACTGAAAGGCACTCCTAGCAATAACTTGATAAATATATTTGATAGAATAATTTTTTTATTACTTGTAGTAAGTCTCCTTAATGTTCCCTAGCAAAACTGCTTTCACTGGATGTAATTGTCTGAAGCTAAGTTAACGTGATTAATTGTTAAAGGCAAATTTTTCAGGTGATAGTTTCCTCTGCTCTGCTGACTTTGTTGAAATTGAAATTTTATGCTAGCCTAAAATTTGCCTGTGCAGTGAAGCACTGGAACACAGAAATCGATCCCCCTTGATTACTATGTTGATTTTTCTTAGCTTTCTCCTAAATCCCTCTTTGTCTCAATTTTAAAAATGGGAAGAACGCAAATCATTCTAAACAGATAATTTTAACAAGTTTCTCTTAAAAAGTCTGGACTATTTATTCTGGAATTACTTCAAGAGGAAAATGTTGCTGCTCTTTAAAGTGGCTAATTAATAATGGGTACAGTAACCAGAGTTTTCATGAAAGGGAAAGGTTTTTTCGTTAAATATTTAGATTGCTGAAAGGTTAGAGATTTGTGGGTTTTTTTTAAAGCACATAGTTACCAGACTGTCATTTTTATCCCCTAGATGGATGACACCCAGAAATACAACGGAGAAATAGAAAAAGCTAAGAGAACTCCAACTTTGTTCCCTAGCAGTTCATTTTCACAACCAGACTCTGCACACCCTCTCTCCGCTAGTGCATTTGGAAGCAGAGGTGAGGAGGAGGAAAAAGAAGGTGTTCGGCCAACACCTCCTCCTAGTTTGGCATTACCTGTAAAATCCCAAGACCAAGATGCTGGAAGCAGTATTCTTAAACCAGAGTATCCCTCCCCTCCTGATTCTCTCTCACTTGCATCTTCTGCAGAAAATGAGAGTCTGCCGGAGCCCGAGGATTCAAAATCCCTGGTAAGCATGGAAATAACGTGATTACTTAGTGTAACTGAATGCTACAGCACACTAGAAATAAAAATACATCTAATGTTAAGTATTTCTTGTTAGTAAGAAAACAGTTCAGAGAACTGTTATCTCCCTTTGATTTAATTAAGGGAAAAGAGAATATTTGGAGAGAACACAATTGGTTCCTTCGCGTTTTTTACCTGCCCTTTATATGCCCTGTGCTTAATTTTATTTCTCATTCTAATTCAAAATAGTTATTCTCAGTATTGTTTGATGCTTGAGAAGTTATTCTCGGGATGAGCGCATTGTGCGCACAATCAGGTATGTCAGTTAGATGAATGACCTGAGCTGCTGTAGCATTCATTTGCACTTCTAAAACTGGTGGTGGTGGAAAATAAAGGTCAGCTTTTCAAAGGCCAGCTTTAAACTTTAGTACCAAACTATTCATTTCCATCTGTTGTGGCTTTAGCCACCCCTTTAAAAAAAGTTGTTTAATTCAAATTAATCACATTAGTGAATTTAAAGCAAATCACCATCTCTTTGTGCCTGTGTTTATCAAAAAACTGAGTCTTTCAAAGGCCCTTTTGGAAGACGTATCTTCGAGTGCTGTTTCCTCCATGCTGTTTCCGCCAGCTGATCACGTGTGAAAAACTACCTAGTTCTAATTGTCAGTACCTTTCTGTAATATCTAATGACGTGTGACAGATTGGAGTTTAATTCCTTGCATTCCTGATGCTGCTGTAAAAGTTAATTGTGCCAGCTGCTTGGAAGAGGATAGTAGGACTTTGGATGCTGATTCATGAAATCGCTTCCCACAGCACCTTTTCATAAATTTGATTGTCCTTCCTAATCGCTTGTGGAATGCATTTCAGTGTAATACTCCTGATACTCTTTGGCCATTGCAATGAAATTATCATAACTTTTTGAAACTGTGATTGTTCTATAAGGGAAGAGATCGTGATTTTTATTTTTTTTTTTCCCCTCCTGTCATGTAGCAAAAATAGACAGAGGAATAGCTGTTCTAATCAGTGAAAACAATAGATTAGATATGGGTTCTTTGTATCACTTTATGCGAGCCAGATGGGAACAAAATATATTATGTCCATTTTTTTTTCCTGTGTCATTAGTTACAAGTTTATAAATTGCCTTCCTGCAGATGAATAATGGTGTGTGTGTGTGTTTAAAATAAGAACTAAAAAAAAACACCACAGAAAAAGCCTGTGTTATGCCTCAAACTATAACTTAAGGAACGCAAGGTCCATTTGGCATATTTGTAAATCATTGCCAGAGTTGAGAGATTGATATAGTTCACTAGTCATCAGGGCAATAACACCAGGTTTGTGGAGTACCCGGTGCTGTGGAGACAACCTGTCCAATCGATGAAGCTCAGTTTTGCAAAGTTGCATTACTCCTATGACACAGAGGTAGATTTGAAGAAGAATTGGGCTAGGATGGTGGAAATAAAATCAATAACAGTAATTTGCAGAAACATACTCAAATTCAAAAGCTTTACTTATGCTCTGGCTCATTGTTCTAACCTCTCTATTAGTAGGACTTGCTTTTCATGCACTGTTACTCACGGAAGGACTTGAGTTCTATGGGAGCATTTGCAAGATATAGTAGCTGTGTTTTGCAGTATGGACTTAATTTCTACCCTGGGCTGTAAAGGGGAGTGTTTTGCCAGGAACATGCCTGTAACACAAGGCAAAACCTCGGGGTGTTGCTCTGCAATGTTGTCTTCTGCACCCAGCACGTGGGTACTACTGAATTCTCCCCTGGCTGCATCCTGCCCAGAGACTCTGGCTAACTCCATCTGCTCCCTGTTTGCCACCTGGTCCATCCTACCAACATAGGAGCTTTGGGGGAATTGGCTTAGATACCTAGATGTCTAAATGTTCTTAAGGAAAATGAATCCCACTCTACAGGAAAGTTGGTTAGCTAGGCAACTGAAATGTAGGGACATGTTTAGGATGCTGAATTTAGTGCAGGTGCAGGGGGTCTCCTCCATGGACAGCGCTGGACAGAAAATGTCTCGAATACTTTTTTCCTCTTATAACACGGTCAGGTCCACGATAACAAAGCAAATAGCCTGCATTTGGGTATTTTAATTGTTTATTAATGAGTTCATATTAAAAATGTTAATGTATGCAACACATGTTCATAATAAAAGTGTGGGATTGAAAGGAAGTGTTACAAAACCTTTTCCCAGTTGAATATTTCTGTAGTTTAAAATGGTAACATAACGTTAGGATTTGATTCTGATTTTGAAAGCATGTGGAAAGTCCACTGGGATGGAAGATCTGGATTCTAGTTAATTCTGGATTAGTGGCATTGACTAAAGTCTCCATTACAACTCCATAGCAAGCTAGTAGAATTTCACATGAAATTAAGAAGATGATTCTTCACCCAAGTAAACCTAGTTGCAGCATTAAGCCTAAAGGAAACTGATACCCACTGTAGAATGTGTAAGGAAAAAAATAAAATTAATTACTGTTATCTAGCTTTTTCACTTCTCTGTTTGGCTGAGGCAGTATGTTCCACAAATTCCATGAAGACCCATTTTGGGGGTTCAGTTTCCTCAAATTTCTTACATTTTTTACGATCGTGTTACAAAACATCTAAAAGTAGTGACATGCACAGCTAAATATATGCGTAGAGAAAATATAAATGTGAACTGAAAAACATACCTGTTTGAAAAGAAAACAAAAGAGTTGGTTAACTGACTTCAGTGCCGTGTCCTTTGTCTGTGATGCTAATAATAGATGATTAAAGTGGACATTGTGAGCAGCCTCACTTATTTAGAGGATAAACTTTCCCTCATTTAGATTCCTCTGATACCAGATACTGTAGTGTCATGTTTTATTTTTCAGGAACAGTACAGTGAATTGAGAATCAGTATAAACCAGAGACCTGGCCACAGTTGCAGCTTTGGCTTTACAACAAATTGGAGTTCTTCAGGGGCCTTTGTACAGACAATTGAAGAAGGTAAATGTATACTACCTGCACACATTTTTGTTCTTATGTTTAGTTTGCAGAGGGTTTAAATTAAAGTGTTTACTGTTAAGAATGCTGCAAATATTTTAAAAAATTAGGTGGAGAACTGAAAAATCAATACTTAGTTTGCTAATGTATTTCTGTGAATCCTCATCTCGTGAGACTGGTTGAAGTAATAAATACCAAAAATGCATTTTCCTGATCTAGGACATTTCTATAACCAATGAAAAGTCATGAACATGATTACTCATTCTCCGAGTCCCTTACAGAACAATAATAGGGGGTACCTACAGACTTCTAATATCCAGATTGTTCCTTTCAGCAAAGTTTAAAAAATTTCATTTCATATGGTTTGCAAACACATGCAGAGCAAATTTAGAATGTAGTATTTTCAAGCAGTTGCAACTTCTAAATTGATATCCAGTCCAGTTTTTTCAGATGTGTTAATACTGAGGAAAAGTAAACATTTTTGTCTTGAAATAAAACACGTATAAAGCTTAGAAATAAGCTTTATTAGTCTTCTGCAGAGAACAAGCTTGGTTTTCTTAACTAAAAATAAGTATGCAACAAAGCACAACAAAAAACTCAGCAAGTCACATGTAATGCTTGTTTTCTTAACAGTGATCTCTCCCATTGTCAGTAATATTTGAGGAATACTGAACTGTGCCCTTTCTTCCAGCTAACACAAGATCATCCTGAGAAAGGAGAAATAACTGGAAACTTCTGATTTAGCCCTTCATTGTGTTTTCCAGAGAGGAAAAAAATCACTTAAGCACTTACTGAGCAGCCTTGATTTTATTTGATTATTATTATTTTTTTCTATTTCAAATTCAGCTTTTAAGCCTCTTTTCACTATAGCTGGGTACTTCTCATAATTAGATTGTAACCGTTAATATTCCCTTCGCATGAAGAATAACTTTGCATTTGCTTTCCCTGCTGCTAGGCTTGTGGTTTAACTTTGTTACTTCGAAGCAGAGGACTGTTTATTTGCACTGACAGCTGTGGCTGAAGAAACCTGAGGGTGGTGAATGTTCCTGCTGGTCATTCACAGAGGTCCATGTGGGGCTCTATCCCTGACTCCTTAGGCAAGGAGAAGATAAAGGCCTTGGGGCCTGTTATCTTGGTTATGCTTTATTACCATTCTCTCAAGACATGGTGCAAAGTATAAAGATTGAATGGAGAATGGAGTGTATCTTAGCATTGCTGTTTATCTTCTGATTTTAACATTATTTTTTTTTTTGCAACAATTGGCTCATGGCTCATGTTATACCTTGACTTAAAAGCTGTAGCTTCCTTTATAGTAAAGAAGGATGAAAAAGGTGGACAGCCCGTTGAACGAGTAAGATGTGCTTTCAGCTGGGCACTTCTGAATGTCTCTTTTCCTACTTCTAAGGATAAGTCATAGGATAAGTCAGGTTGGAAGGGACCTTGGAAGATCTGGAGCAAAACCCTGCTCAAAAAAAAGTGTCAAGGCTGAATTCAGTGGGTTTGAGACCCTCCAAGGATAGAAATGCACAGCCTCTCTCTAGAGGCATTGTACAATTATCCTCTCAGAGAAAATTTTTCCTCACATGCCCGTTCAGACTGACCTTTGTCTCAGTTTATAACCACCGTGCTGCGTTCTGCTGCCATGACTATCAATGAAGAGCAAGCTTTTTCCTTCTCAGTGACCTCCCAGTAAGTACTGAGGAGACTGCTGTTAGGTTCCCCTGCAGCCTCTCTTCTCCAGGCTGAAGAAGCCCGTACTTGTCAGCCTCTCCTCATAGGGCAAGTGCTCCAGCCCCAGCCAAACCGATAGCTTCCTATGAAACTTGAACCAATTTATTGATGTCTCTCTTACAGTGGAATACCCAAACTGGACACAATACTGTTAATGTGGCATCACGAGTACTGAGTGAATGGAATAGTCACTTCCATCAACCTTCTTATCATGCTAGTATTCTTATAGCCTCACCACTGTCAGGGTGCCCCCGTCCTGCTCTCCAGCACATCAGCCCTGAGTCTGTCCCATTACTGGGGTTAGTCCATCCCAGGAGAAGGACTCTGCATTTGTTCTTGTTGAATGCCAGCTTCCTGCTCTGAACAGCAGCTCTGTCCTCCAGAGTATCAGCCACTTTCTCCCTTTTTTCATGGTTTGCAAACTTGCTGAGGGTGTATTTCTCCTCCTCTACCTGGTTATTAGTGCACATTAGGATAGGTTCCAGAATGCATCCCTGGGGTGCTCCACTTCTAAGCAGCCTCCAGCCTGAGTATGAGCCATTAACCACTACACATAGAGCCTAGCAGCCCAGCCACTTTTTCACCCATCACGTCATCCTGCCCTGTACATCATAGAATGGTTTGGGTTGGAAGGGATCTTCAAGATCATCAAGTTCCAACCCCCCTGCCAGGGGCAGGGACACCTCTCACTAGACCAGGTTGCTCAAAGCCTCATCCAGCCTGGTTTTAAACACTTCCAGGGATGGAGGATACACAGCTTCTCTGGGCAACCTGTTCCAGTGTCTCACCACCCTCACAGGAAAGAATTTCTTTCTGGTATGTAATCTAAATCTCCCATCTTTCAATTTAAAACCACTCTTCCTGTCACTACACTTCCTGACAAAGGAAGTGCCATTCCATCTTTACTGTAGGCTCCCTTCAGATATTGGAAGGCTGGTAGAAAGTCTCCCTGGAGCCTTTTCTTCTCCAGACTGAAAAACCCCAGCTCCCTCAGCTTGTATTCATAGGAAAGGTACACCATCCCTCTGGTCATCTTCATGGCCCTCCAACAGGTCCATGTCCTTTCAATATTGAGGACTTCAGAGCTGGACACGGTATTCCAGATGGGGTCTCCATCCCAACTTTAATACCTGGATATTGTGGAAGGTCATGTCAAAAGCCTTATTAAAGGCAAGGTGGATGTTATCGACCTCTCTCCCTTCGTCCACATATCTAGTCATTTCATCATTAAAGACCAGATTGATAAGCATGATTTAGGCTTGCAAATCCACACCAGCTGTACCCAGTCACTTTTTTTCTCAGTTGTGAGCCCAGAAGTGGCTTCCAGGAAGGCTATCTGATTGTCTTGACATACCTGAAAATACTAACTAGCTATATATTTTTCTTCAGATGATAACTTACATTTATCTTTTTACTACTTATAAATGAGTCTGTATTCTACATATGCTTTTCCTTCAAAAAATTAAGAAAATCTCTGGGGAAGCAAAACTATCTTCTTATAAGTGTTCCCAAAAATCTTGTAACACATTTCAGTGAGACCTGTTTACTACATATGAAAGAAGGTAGTGCTCACAGAATCATAGAATGATGTGGGGTTGGAAGAGACCTCTGGAGATCTAGTCCAACCCCCCTGCCGAAGCAGGTCCTCCTAGAGCAGGTTGCACAGGAACATGTCCAGGCGGGTTTTGAATGTCTCCAGAGATGGAGACTCCACCACCTGTCTGGGCAGACTGTTCCAGTGCTCTGCCACCCTCAAAGTGAAGAAGTTCCTCCTCATGTTTAGATGGGGCTTCTTTTGCAGAAATTTGTGCCCATTACCTCTTGCCCTGTCACTGGGCACCACTGAAAAAAGACTGGCCCCATCCTCTTGACACCTAGTGGATGATCCAGGCTTCTAGCAGTATTTTACTAGCAAGTCAGAAGGTCAGGATGAAACTTACGGTGTCTAAATTCTTCTGTAATGCTTGTCCACATCTGTTTCTGCTAATGTAATAGAGCATTGGTCTAGGTATCTTTTAAATACTTTGAGTCCTTGTTTTGGAAAACACTTCCATTGTGTAATTCAAATTAATTTTGTTTTATTTTATTAGTGTGAGGATTTATTTTGCAGTCCTTAACTATGTTTTCACTTAGCTCTTCCATTTTATACTTTGCTGAGGGAATAAATGTTAATGGAAGAACCATTCAGATGTAACTCATAAAATCTTACTCAGGCAAGTGTGAGTTTTTCAGCTCATCCATTTTCTGAATTAAATAGAAAAAAGCTTGTTTGGTCCTGTATGCTCTCTGTCTTTAGGCTAGTGAGATCACTTGCCAATATTCAGTAGCAGATGAAAAGAATATAAAGTACAGCCTGTCTTGCAAAGTATCAGTAAAATTCAAAGTCCAAGCTGTAATAAAATTTGCTCTTAATTGACAAAATAAGTGGAATCCAGAGAAGTCTAATGGGACAGCACCCAGCAATATTTTGAGTCCGATCCAGAGTAACAAACTGTTTTAGCCAAGCAATAAAGCAATGTGTTCTTGTCAGTAGAGTCCAGAAAATGTAAATAAGAATAGGAGAAAGCAAGCTTCTACCAGATTTAACAAAACAGAGGCTGGGTGGTTTGGGGGTTTTTGTTGGTTTTGTTTGTTTGTTTGTTTGCGTTTTTTGGGGGTGGTGGTGGTGGGTTTTTTATAATTTTTTTTATTATTTTTTATTTTTTTCAAATAAGAGGATTACCCAAGCATTGGCTGAACTTCAGCTAATTTTTGGCCACAAACACTGCAGTGCTGCCTCTCTCTCTCACTGTCACAGGTTATAAAAGTGAGTTAGTGAAAGCAAGAGTGAACCCAGAGGTTGTTTATTAAACAAGGTAGCCAGAATGTGAATGCTTGCAAGTTTAAAAATTCTTTGTCATTTTCATAAAGTTTCAAATTGAAACACTTCTTTAATATCAACTGAGTTTACTGACCCCGTATTACAGTGTACTAGTTTGATGTTTTTTTTCAGTCTTTCTGAACATCCACCAATAAGGATGTCTTTGAATGACTTGCCCTCCCACCCTCACAGTCACAACTGTGGTAAAAAAATAATTGTGATGGGAGACATAATATTATTTTCCTCCTGTTTTCTACAGGTAGCCCTGCAGCGCTTTCTCAGCTGCATGTAGATGATGAGATCACTGCTATCAATGGCCAAAAGGTTTCATGTATGGACTACAGTCAGTGGGAAGAAGCCATCAGCAGAGCACTGGAGATTGGAAACCTGGTCATGGACGTCAGACGATATGGAAAGAATGGTGAGTTGTTTTGTCGGGCAGATACACTATGCTCTGTAAGGCAAATAAGCTCTGTCTCTGCTGTTCCCGACAGCTGAGAGTCCTTATTACCCTTACAGTAGTAATAAGTATCTAAGCTAAGTAGTTTGCTAGCGTGTCTGTTGCATTTTAACACAACTTGGCTTTTTTTAACTACACGTGCATTAGAAATGTCTTGATAAACAAGTAAACAAAGCATTGAACTACTGACCTCTATCCTGTTTGTTCTCTGGCCTATTTCTGAGAGGATGCACAGGTGAAAAAAGTGTGCAGCCACCACACAAGGGAATATAAGATTTTCTTTCCTGCCATACCACAACAATTAAGAGGGGCCGGTTTCTAGAGGATGGCAATTTTTAGAGGCTCTCTCCCTCAATGAACAGCTCCTTTTCTTCAAGGAAGGTGGCTCTTCTGTCCCTTTTTTCAGCGAGTGTTTCAAGTGGTATATGAGCTTGTGAGTGTAGTACCTCTGTGCTATGATTTTGGCCAATTTTAACCATTTCAACCATCAATATTGTGATGCTTTAATCTGTCCAGGATGGTACTACCTGTTCTGGCTAGTGAGGGTTTCCATCCTGGCTGAAGACCTTGTAGCATCTCCAGACTTGCCATGGGTTTTGGATACCCTTTCAAAGTCCCTAAAGAGTTTTTCCAGAGTTGAAAGTGTGACCAATGAATCACAGAATACCAGGGATTGGAAGGGACCCTGAAAGATCATCTAGTCCAATCCCCCTGCTGGAGCAGGAACACCTAGATCAGGTCACACAGGAACGCATCCAGACGGGTTTTGAATGTCCCCAGAGAAGGAGACTCCACAACCTCCTCACCATGAAGAAGTTTTTTCTCCTATTTAAGTGGAACCTCCTATGTTCCAGCTTGCACCCATTGCCCCTTGACCTATCATTGGATGTCGCTGAGAAGAACTGGGCTCCATCCCCCTGACACTCACCC